>JAKCPI010001198.1:0-18230 GCA_023213315.1 Euborellia annulipes
GTAGTACTAAGGGAGAGAGCTTATGCATAGAATCCGGTGTCCGTCTGTCTGTCTGTCTGTCTGTACGCATACAAAGTACGGCCCGAACTAAAGGCCGTAGAAAAATAATAATTACATATACATATTCAGCATAAAGAACTGGTTAAGGGAAAAATACGTTTTAGTCTCTAGGACTTTCGGTTTTTTAAATATTTAAAATTTTTATTTTTTACTTTCTCTTACCTCTAAATATATATATATTAATATATAGAGAGAAAAAGTATTGGATTCATGTCGAAAATTCGATGTCGAGATTTTGATGGATACTATCACGTTTTGAGGTCCCTTGAATCCAAAAAAGTGGTTTTCGCGACATGGTCTGTCTGTGTCTGTCTGTGAACAAAATATCTCAAGAACGAAAAGAGCTAGGAGGTTTGAAATTTTATATTTAAGTTAGGCACCCCCTGGGACCTGACACGAAGCTTTTGAACAAAATTAGCCAAAGAGTACTAGTACTTTACTGATGTACTTTTTCAGTTTTTTTTTCGATTTTCTCAAAATTCGCTCCAACGATTTTTTTTTTTAAATCATAAATCAACTATTTTTTAGATGCTCTTTAAAATGTATATTCTCATTTTGCCATTGAAATCTTATGAAGACCACTTTACTCTTGTACTCCATAGTAAAGATTGGAGAAATGGGAAATGGTTGCCATGGTAACAAAATATTAAATATGGAGAAATAACCTCTATTAAAATGTTTAATGTCAAGAAAATCTACAGTGCCCTCGGGGCTTGGTGTAGGGGTTAGCGTGCTAACCTCATATACCAAAAGTCGCGGGTTCGGACCCCAGGGAGTTCGATGATTTTATTTAAACCATTTGGATACAAAATGGCTTAAATAAGAATGCCTGGACCCCTAATATGTATATTAATCTCTATATCGGATATCGTAAAAGTCTTAAATGGCCTAAGTTGCCGAAAATACTGTGTCTATGTTTGTGTGAATGTGAGTGAGAAAAAAGTGTGTTTAAAAAAAAAAAATCCAGAGTGAGAGGGCCCCTTTGAATTTACTACTTTAAATTATTTCGTACTTTTTTTCAGTTTCCTCTGAAGAAGAGACCTTATGCCTTTGAAATATGATAAAAAAAAACATTTGGAAACATTTAAAAAAATTTTGATTTTCCTTCCTAAATAATGGTATTTTACCCAGCTCTAAATTCCAATGCCCCTATTTGGTCTTTATTATAGAAAATTGCCTTTTTGTACAGTCTGAGCAAGGATATGAAAAAATTGAAGAAGAATCTGTGTTGCCAACAACTAACCAGATGGGAATTTGAAAAAAAAAAAGAAGATTTAATATCCGATTCATTATTTAAATATTTATAAAGGCAAATAGCCTGAGAGAAGAGAAAAAGAAAGAATCGTAACATAAAAAGCCTATTGTGTAATAAATAATTCTCAATTGACAATTGAAAGAATAATAACAATAACAAAGGAAGAGAGTAAATGAAGCAATGAATGGTTCAAAAGAGAGAGAAATTAATAAAAAGGAAGAGAAGAGAGCAAGTTGTTTCTAAGCAAACGAGAGGGAAGATCACTGAGCACGTGCTCAATCTCTTAATTAAATTGATCGATCAATCGAAAGTCCAAAAGAGCAATTCCAACGGGGCAAATTTCAATAAGAAATTGCATTCATTTCTCAAGAAGTTTGTTATTTTTTTTTTTTTTTTTTTGAGATAAAATGTGAGTTGAGTGGTCAGGAATTTATTATTAATATTATAATAGGTAAACATCTATGATTATGTCAACGTAAAAATAAACTTTGCTAATGATGTCAATGCTTCTTATTAAAAAACAAACAAGCAACAAGGACGTTACAATCTGATAGAAATGAAACGTAATGTTTTTTTTTTTTTTTTTTTTTGTAAAAACATTCACACTTTTTCTCATTCACACTCACACTCACACACACATTCACACAGTCTTTTCGGCAACTTAGGCCATTTAAGACTTTGACGATAACCGTTGTAAGTAATATATAAATTGTAGGTTCAGGCATTTCTATTTAAGCCATCTGGTATCCAAATGGCTTAAATAAAATCATCGGACTGCCTGGGTCCGAACCCGCGACGTTTGGTATAGGAGGTAGGCACGCTACCTACTACGCCACACCCGGGGGCCTGATAGAAATGAAACGTAATGTTTTTTTTTTTTTTTTTTTATTATAATTATTATACTATGATTGTCGTCATCAAAACTACATAAAATTTTGTCATTTACCCTGACAGGGCCGTAACCAATCAGATCTCACAAATCTCAAAATCTATATATTTATAATTCGCTAATGTCCGTCTGTCTGTCTGTCACGCTCTATTTGGGCAACTTCCCGTTGGAATTTCGAAACGAAATTTTATATGCATAAATAGGACCTTCTAGGGATTACAGGAAAATTATTTTCATCCCGAAATTCTTATAACTTTTTGAGTTATTAATTCTTAAAGTTACGATTTCTCCCATAGGAAATGTATAGAGAAATATTTATGTATTCTTTTCATTTGTGTATTCTATGAATGTAAACAAATCCTCAAGCAGGCACTGAATTGGAATGGAATAATAATAATTTTCTTTTCGCCCTCGGGGCTTGGTGTAAAGGTTAGCGTGCTAACCTCGTGTACCAAACTTCGCGGGTTCGGACCCCAGGCAGTCCGATAATTTTATTTAAGCCAATTGGATACCAAATGGCTTAAATAAGAATGCCTGGACCCCATATATGTATATTAAATCAATAACGGTTATCGTATAAAGTCTTATATATGGCCTAAGTTGCCGAAAAGACTGTGTGAATGAGAAAAAAGTGTGAATGATGTTAAAAAAAAAAGAAAGAAAAGGGCCCCCGGGTTTGCCGTAGTAGGTAGCGTGCATACCTCCTATATCAAACGTCGCGGGTTCGGATCCCGGGCAGTAGTTCGATGATTTTATTTAGGCCATTTGGCTTCGCCCCCCTGTCTAGACGTGAAGCTTCTCAGTTAAGAAAAGGCGAGGGTACGCCGCAGGCGGGCCCGGGCCAGCTGGCGGGGGGACCAAGGGGGGCGGCTAGTAAATAAATAAAATATGTAGACGAATATAGGTCTACAGGTAGTGTTAAAATTGTTAGCAATAATTTTTATTAGCCGCACGGCCTTCCTTCGGTGGGGATTCATCCACTGCCCTCTCCTTTCTTCAAAACCAAATGCCGCAATATTTCAGACATCTTGATTCAGAAAATTAATAAAAGGTTTATGAATTTTTTCAATGAGCAAGCAGCTAGTAGTATTTCCATTTATATTTATTAATGTGTTAGGGGCGACGTTTCGGTCACATAAAGAACCATCCTCAGGGATATGATACAACGGGTACAATTAAACATCAATATCACAATTTTTTTATTAAAATAATACTAACACGCCCCCGGGGGGCGGCGCTTAATAGCTAGTTAGTTGGCTTCATCCATCCGGACTCTTGCCATTTGTTATTCATCTCCCGCAATTTTTTTTTTGCATTCATTTAATATATAAAGGGCTTAGTGAAAGATAGTCACAAGCCACCATTTTGTCATTTTTGAGATATTCATGCCATTGCATTCTTTAAATATTCCTCTTTAATACCACACAAAGAAGTTCCTTGATTTTACAATAGTTAGTGGCATATTAGGCATATTGGCTATAAGCCGCCGCCCCCCCCCGGAAGCGTGTTAGTATTATTTTAATAAAACAATTATTTACGAGAAATTATAATACATTATTTAAAGAAATTATTTTTTTTTTTCCTTATAAAGAAGATAATAATTTATTATTCCTCTGCTGACAAGTCACACTAAGTGACTTCAGGTTCAATTTCCAATATTTTAAATAATATACTAGCTACCAATGAATTAAATAAATATCGATTACAATTGACCTTCTGATTGATCTTGTCTGATAATTATTCAAAACGATTAAATAATAATATACAACACGTATCATTGAATTTGTTAAAATAATATTTTTTCGTGTTATATATTTTATTAATCTATATACTGTACAGTGAAATCATCTTATAATTCGTAGCCCGATTATTCATATCTTCCGCTAATCTATTTATATAATTCGCTAATGTCCGTCTGTCCGTCACGCATTATTTGGGCAACTTCTCTTTGGAATTTTGAAACTGAAATTTGTTATGCTTATCTAGGGATTACAGAAAAATTATTTTTATCCCGAAATTCCTATAAGTTTTTGAGTTATAAATTCTTAAAGTTAGGATTTCTCCCATAGAGAAATATTTATGTATGTATTCTTTGCATTCATGTATTCTATGAATATAAAAAAATCCTCAAGCAGGCCCTGGATTGGAATATAGTAATGAAAATTTGTTTTCATAATTAAAGTCGAGGGTCTACCGTAGGCGGGCCCGAGCCAGCTGGCGGAAGGTCCAGGGGGCGAAGACCCCCGGCTAGGCGCCGCATCTATTCAATAGTTGGTACAAATTTGCCTGTCCCCAAGGAAAATCCCGATAACTGGTATAAAAACAATGCAATCAGTTCCCTCGCTAATTGATATTATTTTTCTGCTTGAAGTAATTTAAAACTCCTTCTAATTCGTAATTCCAGCTTAAAAAGCTCGTTAATTCGTGCTGTTTCCAAGAGGGACAAGTTTTCTCTTTCATTCGTAATCTTTTCACTGTTAGGAAATGAGAAGAGGAGAGAGGCGAATTGAGAGTTTCTTTTTTCTTTCCTTTCTACAATTCAGTCTTTGCATTAATATTTTAATTTTGTACTCCCGATAATTGTTATTTCCTATAAATCGTACCAAACCGTCGGTCTCGTGACGTTACGAAATTGTTATTATTATAGGGCTAGTGGAGAATTGGAGATATCAGCTAAATTGGGATTATCTAGGTTAATAAAACTCCCAGGATAAGACGTTAAGGCCTGAATTTATTTGGCCATCTTCAGTTATAGCGAATTATACACATAGTGCATGTGCATATGTGATCAAAACGGGACTCGTCAATAATAAAATTTATTTGCTTCATACATAATTATATGGCTCCTGTGCTCAAGCTCAGAGATAATTGATTCAATAAGAATTTTTTGTCTTAAAGTACAACTGAATTTACAGCACAGGAGCCATATAATTATGTATGAAGCAAATAAATTTTATTATTGACGAGTCCCGTTTTGATCACATATGCACATGCACTATGTGTATAATTCGCTATAACTGAAGATGGCCAAATAAATTCAGGCCTTAACGTCTTATCCTGGGAGTTTTATTAACCTAGATAATCCCAATTTGGCTGATATCTCCAATTCTCCACTATAATCACATCACAGCCACAACCTCTAAAAGCGAAATTGTTATTATTACTATCTCTTACATGTCTGATTTTGATGGAAATCACATGTTTTGAGTTCTCTTGAGTTCAAAAAAGTGGGTCCCGCAAATTAGTCTGTGTGTCTGCCTGGGAACAAAAAGAGCTAGGAAGTTGAAATTTAATATTCAAGTTAAGCTCTGGTGACGTAAAACGGAGCTTTTGAACAAAATCGACCAAAGAGTAGGTCTAATGGATTTTTTGACTTTTTTCGATTTCCTTAAAATTCGCTCTAATGAATTTGGTTAAGATTCAAAAATCAATTATTTTTTAGATTCTCTTTAAAATATATATTTTCATTTTGCCATTGATAGTGTTTGAAGGACACTTTACTCTTGTACTTGATAGGAAAGATTCTTCTATTTTTATAAATTTTACATCTTGAATTCTAATATATCGACGGAAACTGAATTTATGTTGACACAAAAATCTGGTGTGACAAGCAAATAGATAGAACGCCACTTTCTCTATCCTTCGGTAATTGAAAGTTGTATGCTGTGCCACTAGTCACACCAGATGTTTTTGTTTTTGAGAAAGTTTTTAAGATATGCTGATATATACCTGCACTTATTTTTAAAATAATTTCAAATGAATTTACCTTTTTCTAAAAATTTGTTTTAACAATTTTACCGAAATTAAGTGATGTGCAATTAATCACATACCAGAGATTTTTGATTATTAAGGAAGGATATAAATGCAGGCAGCCAAGAAATAAAAACGCTCTCGATTCCCTTTGAATGTCCAGACGTTTCGGGCAAAATTTATTCGCCCATCCTCAGTGAACTATTCTAGTGGGAGAGAGTTAAGTCTCCTTTGGTATACATAGTGGTTGTTAGGTTCGACTACGTATTCTATTTAATGTAACCATATGATGATAAATGAGTTTTTTGTTATTAAAACTTTTTGCTATTTTCATAGTCAAGATACAATCAAGTAATGTGAAGAAAGACAAATTGTATCTTGACTATGAAAATAGTAAAAAGTTTTAATAACAAAAAACTCATTTATCATCATATGGTTACATTAAATAGAATACGTAGTAGAACCTAACAACCACTATGTATACCAAAGGAGACTTAACTCTCTCCCACTAGAATGGTTCACTGAGGATGGGCGAATAAATTTTGCCCGAAACGTCTGGACATTCAAAGGGAATCGAGAGCGTTTTTATTTCTTGGCTGCCTGCATTTATATCCTTCCTCAATATATTTCCAGCCATTAAACATTATTATTTTTGATTATTAAGTCATATGATGATAATTTCTTTGTATATTAAGTAAGCAAAAAAAAAAATCGGAAAATTTTTCACCCTTTTACTCTTTGAACTTGTTCATAATCAAATAATAAATTGAAGATATTCAAATTTATATTAGAATTAATAAATTATACTAAGTGACTTGTCGATTTTTACTTTTATTTTTTTTTTTTTTTTTTTTTTCAATTTGGAATTTGATCTAAGAACTCTTTAATTATGAATTTATTACCAATTGAATTTATTATTAGAACGCACTCTGAATGATTATTAAATGAGTATTTGAATACAAAGACTTCATTTTTTTTTTTTTTTTTTTTTAACGAAATATCTATTTTAAGAGTAAGGATTGTTAGGAGAATAGATCAAGACTCGTCACTATTGGGTGATACAAATTTGGCTGAAAAGATTCGAGAAAAAATCTGGTGTCCAGAGACCATACACATAACACCCCAAGTAATAGATTCCAAAGGTCGAGGGTTGGGATCCCGTTCCAGGCGAAATTGGAAAAAAAAGGCAGAGTATTAACCCGAGTCAAAACATAAATTAAACCTCAAAATCTTCAGTGAGGTTTTCGAGGGTCAGTTTAATTATTTGGAGATTGGATTCAACATAGAAAGTTATCCCAGTTTGAACCTCAAAATCCTACTTATGAAGGGTTTTACAACTTTGAGGTTTAAATCAGAGTTGCAGAATCTATAATATTGGCCCTCAAAAACTTCAATTATTCTATACTTTCCGATACATGAAAGTTTGGAGGTTATAAGTTAGGATTTCAATCAATCGGTAATTCATATTTAAACCTCACAAGTGAAGTAACCCAAACATGAAATTCCGTTTTCATTGAAACTTGGTACAATTAAATAAATGATAAATCTATATATAAATTTGAAAAAATTTAGACCAATAAATGAACAGTTTATTTTTAAAAAATTTTTTAAAAATTATTCCTGAAAATCAGTACAATAGTGAAAATCATTAAAAAAAAGTGTTTCAAATTCCAAGTTAGACTCATATTCAATATTGAATTCGCCCACGGGGCGTGGTGTAGAGGTTAGCGTGCTAACCTCATATACCAAACGTCGCGGGTTCGGACCCCAGGCAGTCCGATGATTTTATTTAAGCCATCTGGATACCAGATGGCTTAAATAAAAATGCCTGGACCCTAATATATATAAATTCAAAAATAACGGTTATCGTAAATGTCTTATATGGCCTGAGCTGCCGAGAAGACAGTGTGAATGCGTGTGTGAGTGTGAGTGTGAATGAGAAAAAAGTGTGAAGGTTTTTATAAAAAAAAAAAAAAAAAAAAAATATTGAATTCAAGTGATTTCATACAATTGATAATTATGCCTAAAATGAATAATTAATATTAGCATTAGGTTTCTATCTAGCATCTCAACAATAGTATTAATGACCATTCAAAACACTATGTAGCTAAAAATCTATCTTGTTTAAAAATTTTCAAAAACTGTTGCAAAAGTGGACAGACAGAGATCTATTTTCTTTTATAATATAACTAGTCGCAAAGCCCGCCTTCGGCGGGCTTTCCGCCTAGCCAGGGGGGCTACGCCCCTGGACCCCTTGCTCGCCTTCGGCGAGCAAGTTTATTCCCAATTTGGGATATTTCTTGTTGCAATGCAAGTGTTAAGATGTTAAGGAAGGATCTTATATTCAAGCGAGGCGAGGGTACCGATTGGGAACAGCACAAAAGAGTCTGTTTATGACTGTTTAAAGGGTCAGTCACCTCTCTTGGTTTTTCAACTGCTGCGTAGCCCCCACCCCCAGCCCTAGTCAGGTAGGAAGCTGGTTCACACATCATAAAGGACGCTCTCTAATTTCTAGCCAACTTGTTGATTTTGTGTTCCCATATTGAAGAAATTTCATTATGATTAATTTTCCAAAATATTTAAGAGATTCAAATTATTACTACGTTACTCCCAGAGCCATATACTATATGTATACTTAATTTCAAATGGATTCATTGAAAATTGTGGATTTCTATAGAACATATACATACATATTTACATACATACATACATTCTTCCCATTTCATTTTTATATATATAGATTTTGAAATAAAACTAGGTCCCCCGTAAGTGCCTTTTCCTTCTTCAAGCGTCTCCGTTAACCCATAGCCTACACCAAACCCATTAATTTCTGTTATCTGACTATACCCCTTCAATAACATTATCAAGCTGAAAAGTTTCAAAATCCAACAATCAATTCACTCAACAAACAGCTAAAACCCCTTTCAAAACAACTTGAAATTGAAAATCTACCTGTTTTAAAAATTCAAAAATTAATTTTTTTAAAAAGTTCTGTTATTTTATTGGTCGAATTTTTTCTCGTTTAATGCATATTTATATTAGTTGTTTAATTGTACAAAGTTTCATTGAAATCGGAATTTCATGTTTGGGTTACTTTACTTGTCAGAGTCTTCAATGAGGGTTTTGAGTGTTATAGTAGAATTACTTTCTGAGCGGCAAATAAAACATCAAAGGAATTGAGGCTTCTGAGGTTAAAACTAGAATTTGTTTTTTGATTCGGGAATCCTCGTCAGCAGGGACAAAATAAGAATGGTTCCCCCTTCTAAAATCAAGTCATTTTCAACGTTATACGAAAAAGCAAAAACACTATCGCAATTGTCAATCTAAGCTTTTTTTTTTTGATGAATTGTTGATTATAGTTCAATTAGTATTTTTTAAGAACGACATTACTCTGATCACGTACACATCACGCACACACCAATAGATAATATCCACACATATATAGACTACATCAGAAAGAAAAAGAGAAAGAGAGAGGAAGTTATTTTTTTTTATTTTTATTTATGCAAATAATTAAAAGACTAATAGCCAAAAAATGAAAGGGATGATAAGATAAAGACGATTTGGCAATGTTTTCTTTCCCAGCGTGTTTTCATTCGCAGTATAAACATCTAGAGTACTTAGCCCTCGGGGCTTGGTGTAGAGGTCAGCGTGCTAACCTCGTATACCAAAAGTCGCGGGTTCGGACCCCAGGCAGTCCGATGATTTTATTTAAGCCATTTGGATACTAAATGACTTAAATAAGAATGCCTGGACCCGCAAATAACTATTAACGGATATCGTAAAAGTCTTATATGGCCTGAGTTGCCGAAAAGACAGTGTGTGTGAGCGTGAGTGTGAATGAGAAAAAAAGTGTGAATGTTTTTAAATAAAATAAAATCTAGAGTACTTTTTTTTTAAATCGAAATCGTTAAAGCGAATTTTGAGAAAATCGAAAAAAAAAACTAAAAAAGTTTGGGGGGGGGGTACCTAATTTAAATATAAAATTTCAACCTCGTAGCTCTTTTAGTTCCTGAGATATTTTGTTCACAGACACACACATACAGACAGACAGACCATGTTGCGAAATCCACTTTTTTGACATTGCTCTCGGGCTTGGAGTAGTTGGTAGAGCGCCTGCCTTGTATACCAAGGGTCAGGTTCAGATCCCAAGCAGTCCGATGATTTTATTTAAGCCATTTGAATAGCAAATGGCTTAAATAAGAATGCCTGGACTCCAATATAAAGAGTGTACAATATACTGGATTAACATATATATAGAGGTAAGAGAAAGTAACACAATTTTTATTTAATATCCAACTAAACATATCAAGATTATGTTGATTTGTCCATCAAATTGAAAAACCGACATTTTTGTCTTAATTTTATTTAAATTAGCAACAATAGATTAGAGAATTTCCCGCCACTCCCTACGCAAGAATCACCCAGAATGTATTCAAATAGAAGTACCAATTATAGAAGACCTGCACCCTCTCCGTCTCTAAATAGAAAACAATATAATACTGAACAAAATATTCAATAAATATCCCTCAGACCGAAAGCAGGTTCTATTTAAAAAATAAGTTGGAATTGAAAGAAATCATTCTAAACACGCTACACAGAATTTTATCACATAGTTGCCCATCCAATTACAGAAGAATTAACAAAGCCTAACAACCAACAGTTCGCCGCAGCAATAATTGACAAAGCAATTAATTTCTCAACACTCATGAACAGTATCTTCTCAAGTTTACCATAAATATGTTTATTGTTATATATCTACTGCATGCAGGGGCGCCGGAACGAATTTGAATCAGGGGGGGCAAAAAATTTTTTTTAGAAAATTAAAATAATTTAATATGTTCAAATAGTATAAAACAAAAACAAATCAACTATAAAACTTTAAAAATCATAAATAAAATCACAATTTTAATAAAATTAAAATTTTAAAAAATTTGCTAGTGATTTTATCAAAAATTTTTGGAAAAAATTTGTAAAAAATGAATTTCTTCCTCTTTTAATTTTTTTTAATTTAGAAGATTTTATTTTTCAAAACTAAAAATATATCATTTTTAAAAAGAAATGAAATAAAGAAGAAATTTTGCCCCCCCTCTGTCCCCCCCCCTAAAGGTTGCCAGGGGGGCAATACCTTTGCCCCCCCCCAGTTCCGGCGCCTATGACTGCATGTAACTTATATTAAGCAAATGTACAATTGTAAAATGGCCTGATGGTTGCTAAACTTTTGGCCATATTAATAATAATAAAAAAACAAAAAATTTATTTAAATTGATTAAAATAATTTGTATTTGTGTTAAATTTACATTGAAATGTATAAAGCATATTTCATTTTTTTTTATTTATTTTAAACTCCTATCCCCGGGGTCCTAGTTTGAGGAGGGACTCCTCAGCACCGACTCCTTTCGAAGAATGCATCACTGAGAGGGAACCTTTTTTACGTCCCTTCCAAAGGACGGGACAGCAACTCCTCTCCTAGTAGAGTTGCCTGGGGGCTATTGTGGTGAGATCCAATATTTCAATCTATAAGGTATTTCATATTAAATGTTTCTTAAATTAAAGTATCTTTTAAGCCTGATTAGAATAGGTCAGTGGTTCCCAACCTGGGGGCGATCGCCCCCAAGGGGGCGATTTGGGTTTTCAGGGGGGCGATAAATAAGCGGGGAGCGATTGGGGGGCGATGAGTATTCAAAGGGAGAAAAATTATTAGTTTACTAAAATTTAAAAAAATAAAAATCAAAGAGAAAAATCTCCTATTTACAGGATGGTCAGGATGAAGAGGACAAATATTATCATAAAAATAAATAGTCTGAAGATAATTCCAATCTAGACTTTTCACTTTTAGCTCAATTCTTAAATTTCAATTTAAAAAAATAATTTTCTTGAATTTTTTTTCCTCAGGGGGCCCCGGCCCTTTAAGCTCAAATCAAGTTTGATCTTTTTCACGACTCAGGATAGCTAAAAATGTAGATTTCAGTGGCTAATTTTCAAAAAAATTTTCCATACCCCCAGATTCCCCCGGAAATCCTCTGTCCAGATCTGGCCTCGATAAATTAAAACTTTGTAACTCTTTGTTTAGGAAATTTTGAAAAAATTTTATATAACTTTATTTAAATAAATATTGTAAGCTATGTATAACTATTTCAAAAGTTGTGTCAAAAACTGTGTAAAAAAGTGTTGGCATGAAGGCCACAATAGCCTTTTAAATACTAAAAAAAAACTTTGTAAGTTTTTTTTTTTTTTTGGGGGGGGGGGCGTATTACTAAGTAGCCCCGGGGCCTGTCAAGTCTGTCTGGGGCCCTGTATATAGGCCTACGGTAATAAAATTGTTTAAAATAATAAAACTGCTTTATTATTTACACTTTACTTCAAATTAAAATTAGGCATACAATGAAAATGTAAGGAGGGGGGGGGGGGGGGGGGCGATAGGTGTTAGTCAACCTCCAGAAAGGGGCGATGGGTCAAAAAAGGTTGGGAACCCCTGGTTTAAACTTTCTAATAAGAATTTCCCGCCGCGAGCTCTACGCGGTAAAATGAAATAATAGGAAAAAAATAAATGGTGAAATCTTTAGCTCATTCTTTCTAGCCGTATATTCAAAATCAGTACTCGAACTCAAGATCTTTGAATTTCCAATTCATTATCTAAAGCAGATACTGAGGACTCTGAAGTGTTCGATATACAAAGTGCAAGAATTTTTTTTTCTCTTGAACAAAAATAAATATTTATATAAAAGACCACATTTTTGTTTTACCACAAGAAATCACTTATTTAATTACAACCTGTATATTTATTTAGTTTTTAATAACTAATTTTTGTATGTAGTCTATTAATTTAATTTGATGGTTTTAACAAAAATATTCCATTTTTGTTACTTTATATTGTTTAATTTTAGGATAATTACAAAAAAAAGATGTTTATATATCGTTATTAAATGTGCAATATGACTTTGGGACAGACTGTGTTTTAAATAACATAAATATTCGTAATTTATGCCGCCAAAATGGATGTTTCCTGATAAAGTAAGTATTTTCTTAATTATTTCTTAATATTAATTCTAATGAACTTCGAATTATATTTTATTCTCCACTTAAGATTAAAATCATAGAAAATTTACTTTTGTATTTGAAGTACTGATCAAATTTTTTTTTTTTTACTTTCTTTTTACCTTTATACAGCATTTTTTTTTTTTTTTATTTATTTACCCGTTTAAGCCATAGGCCATTGGGTTAAAACTGGATATAAAAATACAAACTTCATTTAAAAATACTTATAAACAAAACAATATGAATACTAAACCAAAACAAGATTATAAATACATACAAAAACAAAGCAACAAGAATACAATTCCAAAACAAATATAATTACAATATTAAGACAATAAAAGTGCAATAAAAATACAAAAACAATAAAAATACAATTATACAGCATATATAAATATAGAGAGAAAGTATCGGAATGTAAATATTAGATGTCGAGGTTTTGATGAAAATACACGTTTTTAAGGGTTCCTGAAATAATTTAAAGCACATGTTTAACCCCTCGGGCTTTGGTGTAGTGGTTAGCATGCTGGCCAAGGGTCGCGGGTTCGCATCCCGTCTCATGTGACAATTTATTTCAATTCCGAAAAAGATCTTAAGGTTGATCAACATATCTGGCAACATTTGCATTTAACAGCTGATTAAGGTTGATCAACATAATCAGCTGTAAAATGCAAATGTTGCCAGATTTATATTAGGTAAAAAAATACTTGAGTCAAAAGTCATCCATTTATTATTTTTATTAAATAAATGATTAACTTAATCCAATTATATATTATGATAGGTCACGACTAAATTATAATAATGAATTTATGCATTCAAATTAAAAAAATAATTAAGAATCTATTATGAATTACGAGGTACTGTCCGAACAACCTTAAATGAAAAATAAAAAAACCAAACACTAAAGTTTCAGTATGTAGAAAGTTATGGAGGCCGTTCAACTCTTTTATTTCTGGGGGGGACTTCCTGTCCCCATTATTAGAATTATTAATTAATTAATTAAATATTTTAAATGATTTAATATAAAAACCGATATAAATAATTTTTTATTTTAAAAATCATTATTCGTATTTTTAATTTGATTTATAAAGTGGAATGAGTTTACAGAAATATTCAAATAATTTTTGAAAGGGGAGGACGAATAAAATTATTTCTTTCCCTCCTCTCAATGATATACTTATTATAGATTAATTTTGACCCATTGACTTCGTCTCAGCTTTTTCTTGGAGTGGGGGAACATACTTACAAATAGGTACCTCAAATTTGGTTAAAGGTTATTTAATTTTATTAATTTTTTGCACCAGTAGATATATTTTGAAATATTTACTTAGAATTTACTTAGAAAAATATAAAATTCTTAAAAAATATCTGAGCCCTTGGGGAGGGGCGAATGCCCCTTGTCCACCCCCCTAAAATGACGCCTCTGGTTAGACCCCTTATATAGGGACACGAAAAAAGTATCGATACTTACTAGTATCGATACTTTTGTTTCGATACTAGTACTTTTTTTACTCGATACTTTTCTTTCGATACTTTACTCATATGAGTACTTGATTGCCGGTATCGAATGAAAAGTACTCATTCAAATATCATTTTTTTTTTAAGTTTTTTCGGCATCTTAGGCCATATAGAGAGACTTTAAACGTTATATAAATATTTTAATTGCGATTCTGCCAAAGAATATCTCATATTCTTTTTTCTCTTGATATAAATAGCAAGTTGATATATAACAGATGGTCGATATTTGTGGGATAGACTTTATTCCATCATATTCCTAATAATTATTTATTAATAATAGAAAATTTGATACTTTTTAATAAAAACCTTTTAATTTAATAACATTTTAATTTAATTTTTTTGTATTATTGCAAACTGTATTTACTAAATTTAAAAGTGCGCAAATATTACATAGAAAGGCTGATATATAAACTAATAAAAATACTGGTCGACAAGGTTTTTTTCACAAGAAATCTGATTAGTGAATTTAGTACATTTTTTTATAGTGAATTCAGATATGTAGTTAGAATTTTTCCATCAGCCGTTTAGAGCACTTTTTCTATTAAAATATTTTTCTATATATCTCTAAAAGTGTGCCTGATGGGGAAAAACTGAAATGATATTTGAATTTATGAAAAATATTTCTAGAATCTCATATCTATATCTTTATTCTTGTGAAAGAAAAAGTTCATTTATGTCGACCAGTGAAAATGGACAGACTTTTATTTTGGCGAAATCCGTATTTTGGTTGAGAAAACCCCGTCCTCCTGGTGCTCATTACTTTGAGGAAAATGGCGCACCAGTATACCCCATTGATCTTCCGTTGGGCCCTTTGAACGACATCAGGAGCCTAAGATGCCGAAAAAACTTAAAAAAAGAGGAAAAATACTCATACTTTAAAAAATACTCGATACTTGGTGGTATCGATACTTTTCATCCGATACTTTTTGGTATCGATACTTTCCTTTCGATACGATAGCAAGTACAAGTATCGATACTTTTCTTTCGATACCGTATCCCTACCCTTATAATTCTTTTTAAATTATGTTTAATGAGATAGTTTGTTGGTTTTTAATATCAATCATCTCTAAAAAGGAAGTTTCTAAAGAGAATAAGATGGAAATTATCTTATTCTTAACAAAATTATTTTTTATACATTCAATATATTGATTCTGATTCTTTAAGTAATTTTTAATCAAATTTGCCAAAAATCTTTTATAGTTATTAATATATCAAAACATTTATAAGATTTATTAACTAATTAAATGATAAATAAAAGTAATTAGGGGCCGTCCATATATTACGTAACTCGTAAGCGGGGAAGGGGTCTGGACAAAACGTTACTAATTGTAACATGGGGAGCCCCGGGAGTTTCTCTAAGTGTGACATACGAACAATTCAAAGGTGAATTTATAAAATTTTTTGAAAAAAAAAGAAGGTAAAGTAATATGAATTTTGTGTAAGGAATTTTATTCAGGGGGGGGTAGTTCTATGTTGTGACAATATTTGTGGGGGTTATATGTGACTAATGCCCGGTTGCAAGAACGTATTTAACGGTTCGTTAAACGCTTTTGTTGGTTTAAACCTTCCTCTAAATAATTTTGGGTTGCAAGAACGTATTTAAAGATGATTGGTTCGTAAAAGCTGTATTTAAAATAAAGGTTGAAATTCGGAGCTTTAAACTATAAAGTATCCACTAACCTGATTAGTTTCATTGAAATAAATAAGAATTTGGTGACTATATTATCACGCGGAGAGAGGTAAGATAGAAATACATTAATTTAATTGAGTTTTCTTTAGTTTCTGAAACGTTTTAAGCGATATTATTAATTATTATAGATATTCATTCGATGAAGAGAAAAAGTGAGGTTATAGTATATTCCCAGTTTCTTTATAATTTAACATCTGACAGCCAGATCTACCAACGTATTTATTATTTTTTATTTCACGATATTTAAATATTTAAACATTTTTTGTTTTGTAACCTAATATTAACAATTAAAATTTAAAGAATACAAATATAATTACTATTTTTATTTCTTTTATAATTTTGGTACTATTATAAATTATGCAATTTGACAATGCGCCCTTGCGGTCAACTTGGCCAACTACATACAGAGCTGTCATTTTCGGTGGCCCAATCGTTTTGCATCTAACTATATATCTTAACAGTAGGGAATAGTTAACCGTTCCTTTAAAGTTGCTTTAGCAACAGCCTATAATTTTAAAGCCCAAAGCGATGTTTACTAACAGACTTTTAAATGTTTACAGAACTGTTTTTCTTGCAACCCGGCACCAACTTTGCTATATGGGGGGAGGGGAACTAGAAAATCGTCAAAAATGTGGACGACCCCTTCTTCCTGTAGTTACTAGATTTGAGGGCTTTTATACAGAATCACAGAAATCTTATCAAATATAAATAGGTATTTATTATTTTTAAAGCGTGGAATTCCGAGCAACGCGACAGAGCGGCAGCGTCATAATAGCGTCACTGCAGCCGCGACAAGTGTCGCGCTTGTGGCTTCCGGATGTCGGCGTCAGTAAACAAGCACGCGACCTATTGTCCTTACCTAAAAATTTGTTAATCCTATCAATATTTCATCTTAATTTTCGTTGAAGTCCGCCATTAGTTTATTGTTTTGTTATGACAACGCTCCGACAGCGTCCGATCGAGAACAACGGGGCAGTGTCACTGCCGCCAGAGCGGCAATGACGTCACGGCAGTGCCGCGGCTGCAGTGACGCTATTGACGCTGCCGCTCTGTCGTCGTTGCTCGGAATTCCACCTCTTAAATAAAAACGATTCACACTTTTTTCTCATTCGCACTCACACTCACACACATTCACACAGTCTTTTCGGCAACTTAGGCCATATAAGACTTTGACGATAACCGTTGTAGAGAATATATCTATTGTGGGTTCAGGCATTTCTATTTGAGCCATCTGGTATCCAAATGGCTCCAATAAAATCATCGGACTGCTTGGGTCCGAACCCGCGACGTTTGGTATAGGAGGTGGGCACGCTACCTACTATGCCACACCCGGGGGGCAGGTATTTATTATTATTTTTGTTTAATGTGTTTTCGGTTCCTATGGCGATCTATTATTCCTCTATTTAGTAGCTAATTCAAATGAAATTTTTGTCGCTTGGAACTGGAAACCCCGAGCTCTAGAGAGCGAATTACTCTATCACGACCCAGGGGGAAAAATATAATATTTAAAAATATTCTAGCTACTGCCCGGATAAAAATTGTACTATTATAAAAAAAAGAGGAAATATATTGTAGTAGATATTAAAATGTTGTATATTTCTAAAATTTTTATGTAATTTTTTTTCAGAATATAAATCTCTTTTTTCAAAGAATAATTGTTTTTTTTTTTTTTTATTTTATAAATTTTGGCTTTTCGGCATCTTAGGCCATATAGACTTTATGCGAAATATGGAGGGTGTTAGGGATGAAGAAACCGCAAGCGCTATTAACCTAAATCAATGGCGGGGGGGACTGGCAACGGAGTAGAGCAACAGTCACCACAATCTTTGCTGTTAAGCAATGCCAAGCACGGCGAAATCTGGGATTGGTGACCCCCTGGAAGCATCAGCGTGTAGAACGTCCCCGGTAGCCATCGGTATTACCAAATTTAATAATATGTAAAATTAAAACCCTAATGGCCTCTGCAGTCGAAAAGGGAGAATTAAAAAAAAAAAAAACCTAAATCAGATAAAAGGCATTTCATTTGCACAATT
>JAKCPI010001199.1:0-65974 GCA_023213315.1 Euborellia annulipes
ATTATTATGGAAGTTTTTAACTATAGGCCACATTTTATATTAATTATTTATTAAAAATATAAATGCTTATTCTGCAGTCGTTTTCAAGTACTGTATACTTACTCCGACTCAAGTGAACTGAGTTCCACTCCACAGTGAGTTAGTTCAATTGAGTAGGAGAGAAAGTGTATAGTGAGCGCCACAATTAAGTCCCCACCTGATAGTTAAGTATATGGATTATGGTGAAATAATTTTAAGTTTGAAAGGTAAAATAAAATCATCTGAACCAGATTTTACGTTTTGCCTTTTCGGTCATTAAAATTATTTCATTATATCGAAACGTTGCACAGTATTTATATTTTTAATAAGTAATTAATACAAAATGTGATCTATAATTGAAAATTCCCATAATAATAATACAAACCACAAAAGCTTATCTATAAACAGTTTCCAAAAAAATCTCTGCGAAATTTTCATAATTTTATTCATTTTAATTTACATAGTTAATGAAAAACCCAACAAACTATTAAATATCTCCATAAAATAGACGACTTACACCTGACTTACACCACTCTCGGCATAACAAAACGGCTTAGATAATAAAAAATAAATAAATTTAAATATTTGTGAGAAATAATATTTATTCGATTCCAGAGGGCCCAAGCTTTGCTGGCACCAAACTAAGCATTTTTTTGAAAGATTTAGTTAGTAATTTTTAGTTTATTTTATTGATTCTTCCTTCTCGGTTCGTGTATGGATCATTAGTCAGAGCAAAAAAGAAAGTCATTAATAAGGTGTCATATTAGATGTCAGCATAATTTATATTTTTTGCTTTCTAACATGAATCTGATACCCCAAGAAAAAGCTCGATATTTTTCTTTTAAAAAAATTATCAAAAAAATTGTTATTTAAATTCCCTCATTCAAACTTAATTGACTCTTTTGTTTTGAATAAACTCAACAAATGATTGATCGTCATTTATCTTTTAGATAAGGAAAGTAAAATACGATTCCTTATGTTGAAACTTAAAATGACAATAGCTAATAGAATTTTTATCCTTTTTATCTAATATACATATAGATTATAAAGAATAAAATTTCAAATATTACTAAAATTAAAAAAATTGATACGATAATTATTTTTTCAGGCGTGGTTGTGGAAACTCATGACGGCACTATTTCCCTGAACAACGTACCAATTGTAACCCCGAACTGTGATGTTGTTTGTTCATCGTTAACACTCAAATTGGAGCCTGGAATGCATCTTTTAATCACTGGACCAAACGGATGTGGAAAATCATCTCTTTTCCGTATCTTATCTGGACTTTGGCCTATTTATGCCGGAGATCTTTGTAAACCCCCTAATTCAGAAATGTTCTACATTCCTCAAAGGTATATTTAATATATAATTTAAAATGAATCTTAATATTACTAAATAGGGGAATGGTGTATTTAAGGAGTCTAAACAAGTGTCAAACAAAATTTTACTAGATCATTCCTCCCAAATTTTGATTGGGAACGTTTTGAGCGAAGTCCTACATGATGTTAAAAAATAAGAGTTGTTTAGTTTGTTGCTTAGAAAGTTCATTAAAAAGCCAAGTCATCGATATAATGATTATAATCAATTTAACGATCCAATTTCGAATGGTTCGAATTAATTTTTTAATTTTTTGCATACTTTCACTTTTAAATAAAGAAATATAATCGAGAATAAGCAAAATGATTTTCTAATTAATATTTAAATTGAATTATTATACGAAAGGGGAGAGAAATTAACTCATTAAAATACAGGCTTAGAATTATCATATATTATATCTTAATTGAGAAAATATACAATTAGAATATGAGTATATTTATAATTTTAGGATCAGAATCTAAACAAATATGTTGATAAAATTTTATCGTATTGAAATTTATCCCATATTTCTTCCATTGGAGTTGGAACTAGGACAATGGTATATTTGGAACTTTCAGGGAGGCAGAATGTTAATTTAAAATATCAAGAAAATTTATATAGAGTAAGGTGGGGCAAAAGTCCGCAGTTTTTCTTTGGGAATTTTTTTTGACCTTCCTATGAAAGATACAATAAAAATAGGAACATCCCCTGAAAGCCTGGTTAATTGGCTATCTTACATAATTTTTTTGGTTTGCAATTCGGTAGCATAAGAGTAGGAGAGGTATTTAAACAAAAATTTTCATTTGCGGACTTTTGCCCCATCGAGGGGATAAAAGTCCGCACTAGCGGAGCAAAAGTCCTTAGGTGCAAACAATTGCCCCTGCAGCGAACAAACTCTCGAACCAGGGTATAAAAAAAGACTTAATAAGAAATACATTAGGTATAGGTATGTTTTATGTATTTATTTTATTTATTAGAAATACACAATAGGCCTAATAACAATTAGTCCCCAGTAAGATTGAAGTTCATAATCTGCATAAACATTTCGGGTCGTGCTCGTTTCCCTAGGCTCATTAATCCGATAAAATACTTGATAGGGGTATTAGAACCCAGAAAATACTAGGTAGGGGTATTAGAAACTCGAATACCATTGGGTGACATTTGTTCCATTGGAGATCCATTGGGCCTTTTGCCCCGTCGAGGCCGCGGACTTTTGCCCCATTTAGCTATTTTCATCGAAGTGTTACAAAAAATTTTTATTGTTAACTGTAGAGAAGAAAAAGGTTTTAAAATATTTATTTAGGGTTATCAGCTTGCAATCAAAGACATTAGACAGTTAGAAAAGTGCATGCTGGTACATGTTGCAACCATGAGAATTTCCATAAATATTAGATGGAAGGTGACAAAAACATAAATTTGGTCATTGTTAACAATCGGCTTCAAACACGTTATTGAATTTCGAATCATCATCTGTTCTTGTTGTTACCAACCTAACAAAGTTGTTTAGAACAACGCCAAGTCTACCGGGGATTTTAAAATGAGGATTCGGACTTTGCCCCGTGCGGACTTTTGCCCCACCTTACTCTATATATTAGCAGATTCCATAAAGCTTTGATTTCGAAATTGTCAATTCGTGCCAACCAAAGGTCTTATTAAAAAAAACTTTGGCATAAGATAGGACAATTTTTTTCTTTTTATTTTTTGAGTACAAAACAAATAAACAATTGCGCTAGGTTCAGTGGCGGATTTAGACATTTGCCGCCTCTAGATAGTGGACTCTTTTGCCGCCCCCACCCCTTCAAACATCACAACACTGAGAAACACCCTAACACTCCGGTCGGTGGACGTCTGATTACTTATACCTTTTCAAAATTAAATACTTTTTAGTTAGATATGGGGTTTGTATTAAATTTATACGTATTGCCGTCTCTAAAATCTTAAATTCTAATAAGATTTGGATCGTACTATGTTGATTCCAAACGCCATATCAATGTTAGAGAAATTATTTTTCTTAAAAAATTTAACTTAAAATATAATCGATTTGATATTTTAAATTTTGTTTCAAAATCAAGCTCTAAATGGGGGATGAATAAAAATAAATTTTTCCTGAGATTTTTTCTAACGTTTGGTGATCCATAATATGACCCAATTTATAGTATATACTTTTTTCATAATTTTCTCTTACATTCTGGATGATTCTGGATGGCCTCCGGCGTGATGAGGGTTGTTATTGTTGTTGGCCAGATGTAAGATTTCCTTTGCCGACCCTTTAACAAAAATAATAATTAATAAGTAGAATAAATAAAAGGCCAAGCAGCTATGTTTATTTCTTTATTATAAACCCCCAGCGTCGTTTCGGTCGACTATGCGACCATCTTCATGGCTAGGGTTCAGTTAACAGAAAAACCTCTTATGTTCTTTGACAGATATTTCATAAAATTTAAAATAAATAAAAAATAACAAACACGGAACCCAAACGTCAGCTGTGTGAATTAACCAAATAAAGAAATAACCAACTTTAGCTTTTTTTTTTTTTTTTTTTTTTTTTAAATAAAAAAATATTGACTTTGGCGCTGAATGCATTAGATCGATAATGAATTTTATGAAATGTCTGTCAGAGAACGTAAGAGGTTTTTATGTTGACTGAACCCTAGCCATGAAGATAGTCGAGGCAAATAGACTTCAGCCTATAGGAGGCATACTCTTAAATCCGGCCCTGCTAGGAATAGGATAATAGGGTGATAAGAACTTAGAGAGAGATGAACTACTTTAATTTAATTTGGCATATATTTCGGCTAAATTACTATAACTCCACTATAAAAAAACATTGAGGATGACCAATCTCGGTTGGTGAAAATTTGTCAAATAGGGTGGATGCTAAGGAAAATAGCTTGGTTTAGTTTCTTACTTTTAATAAAATTGTTTTAGACTGAGGTGAATAATCTAGGGGAAACTCACCAAAGGAATTGATTTTTGGTCTGAAAAATGACATTAAGCGTCAGGCAAGGTTTAAAGTTAGCATTAGTAACCCCAGTCCAAGGCTAATAGATAGATATTTCGGGAAAAATCTAAGGTATTGGAAAGATTTTTGACAGATCAATTTAAACAAAACAAAATAAGGCAAATATAATATTCACATATTGCTGGCATCTTTAATTCTCGATGCCCACGCCATCTAGAGGCAATTTTTTGAACAAAAAAAGGAATTAAAATTATACATTTTTATATGAAAGAGAATTGAATTAATTACTTTTGAAATAAATTCATTAATAAATCAAAATTATATTTGCCCAAAATAAACATATTATTTTAATTAAAAAACTGATTAAAATAATATAGTTTTGTATCTAAGATTGCAAGATAAAAGTTACACTTACTTTCACTTATTGCTCCTAATGATATAAACTGATGTCCTTTAATTTTCACAAAGAGCGATGCAATAAATAACACTTAATATAATAACACAATTATTAAAGTTAAAGAAAATTACGAATATTTAGAAAAAAGTTGAGAATTTTCAGAGCGGTAAAAAGAATTGACTTGCCATAATGCTTCTGTTGTTACGTGTTCTCTGATTGGCTGAAAGATTGTTTTATTAGCTTTTTTTCTATTGGCTAATAATTACAAAAATGAGTTAAGCGACTTATTTGAATTTTATATTATTGATGTGTTTTAAATTTGTTACTAGTGAATTTAACTAGAAAAATGTATAAAACTTGGAAAAAAATAATTAAAATATGTTATATTTAGCACTTTGGGGGAATTGCTTCTTTTATTTTTTTATTCCAATTCTAAGTTTAACAAAAGTTAATTGAACCAACCATATTCTCAGTTCGCGTATGATGACAAAAAGTTGAACCAACGTTAATTGAACCAATTACTTACTTATTGACATATAAGAAAACAGCCAAACGCAATTTAAAAATAAAAAAGGAATCTAGTCATGTAATTAATTATTAATTAAATAAGAAAAAATATTTAAAAAACAAGATTTTTTTATATATTTCTCAAGTTGGCTGAGATTGGACAAATATTTGCAAGAGGATAGTTAATATCCCTCGATAAAATTAATTTCAATTATTATGGATATCTATTGATTTGAATAAAAAGATGACTAGATAAGTAAATTACAAATTATTTTTACACTCTATTATATATATATATATTCAATCACTTGGGAGAGAAATAGAGCTAGTAGATTAATACTGATCAATAGAAATTAATCATTATTTTTATTTATAGACCCTATATGACTTTGGGAACGCTTGCTGAACAACTCATCTATCCGGACTCTTTTGAAGATATGAAAGCTCGAGGCTTGACTCTTGATGACCTCTCAAAATCTCTTGAGTTGGTCCATCTTGGACATATTGTGACTCGAGAAGGAGGCTGGATGGTAGCAGGAGACTGGAAAGATGTCCTTAGTGGAGGAGAGAAACAACGAATGGCCATGGCACGACTTTTTTATCATAAGTAAGATTCCAATAACATTTTATGTTTATCCTTACCAATTTCTTAATCAATAAATGATAATTCTAAATTAACTTGGCCATAGACAAATAAAACTTCCGATACTTAAGAAATTTAGATAATTCTAAAGTTATTGACTGTAGATAAGTTAATTAAAATGCAAATTATGTGTTTAGTTTTGAGATCGATGAAATAAAAACTAATAAAAAAGTATAAGCCTGCTACTCTCTAGAGAAGGCAAAGCGGTGAACATTTTTGTTTTACAAAATTAATAACAATTTGATTTTAATTTTTTCTAGGCCCCGATTCGCATTACTTGATGAATGCACAAGTGCTGTGAGCATCGATGTAGAGAGTGATATTTATAGAGCCGCAAAAGAAGCCGGGATCACCTTGCTCACTATTACACATAGGCCTTCTCTTTGGTAAGAATTTTTTGTAACCTACTTCACTCTTCTTCTGTCCTCGCCTTGTCCCGGGATGCGGGGTCGGCGGCACTCTTTCCCTTCAACCCTAGCATACGTTTTTACGACCGGAAGAAATAGGACAGGCCGGCCTGTCGCACGGTCTGACGCCTGTTGAAAAGAGGAAGGAATAGACAGTCATTTAAAGAACTGAAGGACTGCCTGTCCCAGCTCGGGCAGCACGTACCCACTTCACTGATTATCTGTATTCATTTTCTATTCGTGACTTAAACATTTGGATTTGGATTGAACCAAGCAAAACATTTTATGAGAGAAAGGGAATTTTTAAAAAGAAAAAAAAAATGGGAAATTTTGATCAACTTTCTAAGTACAAGGGGGAAAACTAGATTTTTTCTTTTATTAATAAATTCAGTACTTTGAAAGTAGAATATTATATAAAGTATGCTTGCTAATAAAGCTTAAAATGAAAAATCTATAATTTTAATATTATTGAGTAAGAATTCAAAATATTTACTCTAAGTTTAGCACCGTAGGAACTCGCCTGGCAGTTTACTAAGGCTGATATCTTCTAGATGTCGACAATCTATCTTAACATTTATTCAGAATGCTTATTGGCCCGATAAATATCGGCGATATCCCCTGCTTTATTTAATTAATTCTGTCGACATGTTTATTTAATTAATTCCACTTGGCTTCCTCTTGTCTTCTTAATTTCTCTGTCTCCAGTCTTCCTTACATAGTTGAATAGGGTTCCTTTTATAAGTTTAACAAATACTATATTTTTAAAAAGTAAAATCATTTTAATATACCCTTTTTCTCAAAAAAATTGGAATTATTTTTTGGATTTGGTGACCTCAAGTTGAGAAAATGACAATTTATTTCATTAATTTTATTTAAATGAAAATATATATTATATATATAACTTATTTGTGTATAAAATTTCTTGAGTTGAATAGCTGTAGATATATAATTAGAAGAAAGGGAGAGGAGCCTTCCTGGCAACAGTAGTCAGGTGAAACACGCTTTATATTTTGTTGCCGACGTTTCGATTATTTCGTTTTATTTCACCTGGCTGCTATTCCTGGGAAGACTCCTGTCTCTTTCTACTAAATATATATATAAAGATAATTTCCTATATATTTATTTTTTTTTTTTTTTTTTTTTTTTTTGAAGAATAGGCTTTTAGAAATGTATATGTTTTATATTGCTTTTGGAGAAAGAAACCATTTCTATTCTCGATCTTTTTAAGGATGCAGTTGAATTAAAAGAATTAAAGCTTAAATTTTGTTTCCAAATTCAAGCAAAAACTGAGTCAAATCCAGACTCTTTGGTGTAGAAAGTGGGAACTCACCACAGTTCCTAAAAGCCATATTCATATTTGCATAAAAGCAAAATGCGCTCTCACAATATAAATATTAATCCAATAATAATTTCAGGAAATTTCACACTCATCTTCTTCAATTTGATGGCCAAGGAGGTTGGAGGCTTGACTCTCTTGATTCTGGCGCCCGTCTAACTCTTAAAGAAGAGAAGGAACATTTAGAAGCTCAATTAGCTGGAGTGCCCAATGCCCAAGAACGCCTTAAGGTAAATTAATTTATTAATTTATAAATCGTTTTTAATCTAATTTTTATAATCTTTTTTTTTTTTAGGAATTATGTAAAGTTCTTGGCGAAGACTCCAAAGCGTTAATAAACACCACAATAGAAGGAGGAGAATCGGATTAAATTAATTAAAGAAGCCATTATATATTAAGCCGTTGTTTTTTTGACAACGGATTTTCTCATTTTTGTGATATATATTCATCAAATATTCTCTTCACTTATTTATAGTCAAAAAAAAGAAAAAACTTTCAACTAATTTACAATTAGATAATAAAACATGACTGAACAGAGAATTAGATAAAAAAAAAATCTTGAGATTAAATTATCCTAATTGGTTACTAATAAATAAACATATCCTTGATTTTAGAATTGGGATATTATTACGTAGATGGTTTCTTATTATTAGCTTAATGGGTCTTTGATTTTAGTTTTTATGGGGAATTTTCCATCAAATTTAAACGATACATTAAATAAAATTTTTATAGAGTTTTCAATTATTATTAAAAATTTTCGAAATAACCAGCAGATAATATTGTAGCAATATTGATTGCTATAATGCAATATTGATGCTCTGCAGTGTAAATATTTCTAAATAACAAATTACATTGCATAAAAAGAGGCATGACAATATTCAAAAGTTCAGGACTGAATTAGTGTATATTTATTAAAGATTTTGTGGATTATATCATTATTATTATGGAAGTTTTTAATTATAGACCACATTTTGTTATTAATTATTTATTAAAAATATAAATACTGTACAACGTTTCGACTGCTTTTTCATCAGTCGTTTTCAAGTACTGTACATTTGCTCCAACTCAAGTGACTAACCTCTAAGGGACCGTTACGTGCATTTTATATGCAACGACCTTAGAGGTTAGTCCACTAGAGTCAGAGCAAGTGCACACACACAGTACTTGAAAACGATTACAGAATAAGCAGTCGAAACGTAGTAGGCCTACAATATTTTTAATAAATAATTAATACAAAATGTGGTCTGTTATTAAAAACTCCCATAATAATAATTAGTGTATAAATAAAAATCAAAGAAAGTAACTCAGAAACGATTGTTTCCAACTTCCAGCGAAATGTTAATGTTAGAAATAAAAGACATTTTTGACATTAATCTGGCAGTAATTTATTTATTAATTAATAAAAGAAAAAAGGCAAATGGACTTTAGACTATAGGCGGCACACTCTTAAATCCGGCCATGTATGACTTGTTGTATTTTCTCATGTGATTATTTCAGTGTTTTTATGAAATAAGATAGATCTTTATTAGAATTCTATGTAAGAACCAAAAGAGTTTGCATTAAGAATTTTTAATATTTAAAAAAGACGGCCCTCGGGCTTGGCGTAGTTGGTAGCGCACCTGCCTTGTATACCAAGGGTCGAGGGTTCGGATCCCAGGCAGTCCGATGATTTTATTTAAGCCATTTGGATACCATACTAAGAATGCCTGGACCTCAATATATATATTTTCATAATAACGGTTATCGTTTAAAGTCTTATATGGCCTAAGTTGCCGAAAAGACTGTGTATGTGAGTGTGAGTGTGAATGGGAAAAAAGTGTGTGTGTTAAAAAAAAAACAAAAACAAATTAATAATCACATGAGAAAATGCGCCCACTTCATTTTCATATTATTAATTATTAAATAATAAACCACTATTAATGCCAAGAATATCTTTTATTTCTAATGATAACAATTGTTAAAGTTTAAATATTGTTGAACAAAGATTGTAACTTTGAAGAAAAATTTGATTTGAACTTTTACTCGCCTGGATAGTTAGTAACGTTTCTTGAGCGGAATATTTTTAGCGAGTGTCGCAGCATCTAGCATAAGGAAAAATTACACGAATATTATAAATGTATGTAATAATTTTTCTTTCTGCTGGCTGCCCTATTTGAATGAAAACTGCATGTTGCTAAAAAAAGATGGAGTGAAAAAATCTGAAGGGAATTCATGGAAAAAACCTCTGAACTCTGAAAATGTGAACTACGTAGTTCACCTAAAACGAAAATACCCATTTGTAATTTGAATTTTATTAGGCAAAATAACTATATCTATTTATGTAAAAAATATTGTAAGACAGGATGATGGCAAAGTCTTTTGTAAAAAATTTCTTGCAATATTGGATGCTATTAGAGAAATTTGATTTTAATTATCTTAGACTTTAGGCACTTGGAAATTTATCGATATATTCTAAACATAAAATTATCTTTTCGCAGCGGCAATATCTTAATCAATAAGGTTTAATAAACATACACTTTTCATTTTTACTTTAAATTAGATGACAAATGGCTGCTAAAAATATATATATAAAAAAATATATATCAAGTGCCTAAAAGTTTATCTCTACTTTTTAGCATCATTTTCTTCATATTAAAGGAGAAAATTTTTAAATTGCTAATTGAAAAAGCAATCCACTCTAATTCTTCTTTTAACAAAAGAATTTTCCTTCAAACTTTCAAGACTTTTAATATTAAATGAAATTGTTTAATACAGCCAAAACTCAATTATATTCTTAAAGAATAGATATTTTAGTATAACATGACAATTAGGTTTAATAAAAGTATTAAAGAAAAAAAATTTGTAGGTGAATTTATTACTCACTTCTGGTCATAAAATATGAAATATAAGACATAACAAATTTACATCTTGAATATTGTCGTTTTGGTTTTGTCTTCTTGTACTTTTGTACTCCTACCAAAGATCATTTGATATCTTTTTTTCCATTCATTAAGACTCTATGGTCTAGATCTGAATTCTATGATGTATTCAGAGACTATGTAGTCCAAGAGAAATTTGCTTGTAATTTTAGTGCTAGACGTCTCATTGAAATGTTGGCAGGGTGAAAATACAATTAAAATTCACTAATCAAGAATATTATTGTCTTAAATTATATAAATAAATGGTTGAATGATGTCATTTGATCTTTTGTTAAGAATTTTTATTTTGACCAGATGCAGTCAAAATAATCTTTGGAAGCAAGGGCGAATCCAGGGGGCGGGGTAATCTGGTGTGACTGATCGCACAGCACTCAACTTTCTCTTCCTTTCGGTAATTTAAAGTTGCATTCTGTATTTGTTTACCAGAATATATATATAAATCAAATTTTTAAGTAAAAATTTTTAAAATTTTATGACCGAAACTCCTCAACTACGCTAATTTTTCGGCAAGGATGCAGGATGGGAAAAACAAAAATAAAAAATTTTTTATTTTCCCCAAATGAGTTTAATGTTCTGATATTTCGAAGTCATTTGGGGAAAATAAAAAATTTTTTATTTTTGTTTTTCCCATCCTGCATCCTTGCCGAAAAATTAGCGTAGTTGAGGAGTTTCGGCCTACAATTCTCTCGGCATCACTCATTAAGCTTTAAAATTTTATATTAAAAATAAAATTTAATTCCCCAAAAAAATCTCGGGGAGGGAGTAAATTACCCCCTTTACCCCCCTGGGGCCCTTCGGATCCGCTCTTGTTTGGAGGTCAGCCTTTAACGAAACCGAAACTTCCGCGGTCCTGGAATTTTGTTGTTTTTTTTACATACAGTATGTGAGGGAGGGGTGAAACAATATTTTATTTTCTAAAAATCAGAAAATTTGTTATCTGGGAAAAAATTGAGTTCTTACTCAATTTTTTCACATTTTTTTTTAAATTATCAATTTGATAGGTCTTGGATTTTATTGTTAGAATATTATGACCAATAGTTTAGTGCGGATTAGAATCTCGTTCAAAATTCCATCTTAATGTACGAATAGATAGAATTTTGCAACGCGATAAAGCCCCACCACTTTGGTTTCCTCAACTTCAATCAGTCCAATAGTATAATTTCTGAACATAGTAATGATCTCTACAGCTTTTTGGCCTGCGTTTTGTGGAACCCAACTCCACCTTGACCGATGCAAACAAAAGCAATCTCTCTCATGCTATAAGTTATTGACATAATATATTTTAATTCTTGACGAAAAAATCATAAAAAATATATAACTATAATGAATTAAAGTATTTTTAATAATAACAAGGCTTAGCTGAATTCATAGATCCGGGCTGATGTTCATTCTACCCATATATTTTAATAGTTTTTATCCCTTTGTTTGCGGAACTCAGGCTAAACGTTTTTGTCTAAAACTGTTTTTCTATGAGTCAACGCACACCTAGGAGACAAAACACAATTGGACATGATTCGACATCATTGAACAAAATGTTTTGCCATTGAGGTTTTTGGTCAATCAGTGCGTTGGCTTTGGACAAAATGTTCTGCCATTGAGCAAAAAATGCCAACGCACTCCGATTAGGCTCATTGGCAAAACATTTTGTTCAATGGCAAATCATTTTGCCTAATCGGTGTGCGTTGGCATTGAGCAAAACGTTTTGCTCAATTAGTTGGTGTGCGTTCGGCCTAAAACTTCCCCAAACACTTTGGAAACCACTGGTCTAGAATACTCATTAAGTTATACTGTTAAGTTTTTCTATTGGGCCTAAATTAAAAAAAACTATTTGCTCAAGTGTTTTGAATTTGATGCCCCTCCCAATAATGTATTTAAAAATTTGTTTGATGATAATTTAAGTGAATTGGTGCCTTAATTAAACTTGAGAAAAAAATTCCTCTTTTCACATTAAAAGGGCCTTAGCTCTAGTGCCTAACATAATTTTTAAATAATATTTAAAATTTACCTCTAAACTCTAAATGATTCTTCCTAATTATTGTAAATATTTCTTAAAGATTCTTATTAAAATAAAGACATTTTCAAAAAAATAAAAATTATTTTTATTTATTTCTTATTGCCCCCATAATCCAGTGTTTACTAACCTTTTTTTTGGCCAAGTTCCTCATTAATGATATATCATTAATCTGTGATAATACTCTGCTCATTTGCTCCTCCAGATTCGTTCTCCAACTCCAGCCAGCGCAAATGGTTAAAATTGTGGCCTTCAGGCCAACATAAATAAAAAAAAGTTATTTAAAAATTTGTCAAAATTCCCTAAACATAGGGTTACCAAAATTTATATTCCACAAATCCTTTCTCTCGTTATAATGACAGATAAATGAGATTATAAGTTAGCATTAAAAATAAAAGGAAATTGATAATATGATTTAAAAAAAAAGTACAGCAGGTGGATTTGAACTCGCGAAGTTTGGTTACGTGAGAATGGAAAAAAATATAGATTGCTTGAGGACGAATTAACCACCTGAGCCACTCTTTACTTAATTGCTTTAGTGTAAAATAAGCCATCTAAGAAAGATGAAATAAAAGAAGTATTAAAAAAATGTTAATATTCCACATATGATATATCATTTTTCATTACTTTTTATGAGGATTAATAATTTATAATTAAAATTTCAATTGAATGCATAGTTTTCAAATAATTCAATGGGCAAACGTCAGATTGTTTATGCCTTGATGTAATTAAACCAAAAACTCTATCTAACATATGATACATGTCATTAATTCTTGAATTCCCCCTGATTCCAGAGAACTAAAGCCCTTTTAATTATATGATCTAATTTGGGAGTTATTGGCGATCAAAGTTAAGCTTATTTTCGACCTTAATGACATCAACACTCAATTCTATATTATCGAAAAAGCTTATTTAGCATTGTCTGATTAAAACCAAATTTTTACCAGAGATTTATAATTAAAAAATGAGTTTTTTTCTAAAGTTTCATTGAGATTGGTAAAGAAATAAATAAAATATTGACTATTTTGTAAATTGAGTTTTAGAATTTGGGATCTCAGATGGAAGCCTAGACACGGTTCATAGATCGGCTCTCTTTACCCATCCGGGATCCCGAATTCTAAAACTCAATTTACAAAATAGTCAATATTTTATTTATTTCTTCACCAATCTCGATGAAACTTTAGAAAAAAACTCATTTTTTAATTATAAATCTCTGGTAAAAATTTGGTTTTAATCAGACAATGCTAAATAAGCTTTTTCGATATATGTATAGAATTGAGTGTTGATGTCATTAAGGTCGAAAATAAGCTTAACTTTGATCGCCAATAACTCCCAAATTAGATCATATAATTAAAAGGGCTTTAGTTCTCTGGAATCAGGGGGAATTCAAGAATTAATGACATGTATCATATGTTAGATAGAGTTTTTGGTTTAATTACATCAAGGCATAAACAATCTGACGTTTGCCCATTGAATTATTTGAAACTAGAGGAGTGTGTTGGTGCCAAAAGTTAATAACACTCCTTTCTGTTTTTAATCTCCTGATACATTCATAAATTATTATCATTGAAATTGTGTATTTTATTTATATATATATTTTGTATAGAAAATCTTTATAATAGAATAATATAACTGATTTGTGCTGCACTCTTGTGGAAACTTTAAAAATTATACTTATAATTCTAAGCGACTCCACAGGATCGCAGCACCTGTCAGCATGATTAAACAAATAAGCAAAAGTGAAAATATTTATTTAGTTCAAAAGTATAAGTTTTACTGATGAACATATATAGGAGGATATTTCATGCATGATTAGACAAATATGTAAAATTGAAAATATTTAATTAGTTCAAAACACAGATCAAACATATTCAAAAGTATAAGTCTACTAGTGAACAGATACAAGAGGATGTCACAGGCTGATTTGTGGTGCGATCTTGTGGAGATGTTTTGAATTATAATTTTTAAAGTCTCCACAAGAGAGCAGCACAAATCAGTTATTTTATTCTATTACAAATATTTGATAATAATTTTTGAATTGTATTATATCAGGAGATTAAAAAAAGAAAGGAGTATTATTAACTTTTGGCGCCAACACACTCCTCAAATATTCTATTCTCCTGTTACTTTGTTTGTTTTTGTTTTCACTTTTTTTCCCATTCACACTCACACCCACACAAACATACACACAGTCTTTTCGGCAACTTAGGCCATATAAGATTATATGATAACCGTTATTAATGAATATATCTAATGGGGGATCCAGGCATTCTTATTTAAGGTAATTATTATAGCTTAAATAAAATCATCCGACTGCCTGGGATCCGGACCTCGACCCTTGCCTTGGTTTAGAAGGCAGGCGCACTATCAAATACACCAAGCCCGAGGGCACTATGTTTATTTTATTATTATTATTTTTACTTTCTCTTATCTCTACATATGGTAATATACCTATAGAAAGAGAAAGTATTGGATTCATGTCAAAAATTCGATTTCGAGATTTTGATGGATATACACGTTTTGAGGTCCCCTGAATCCAAAAAAGTGGTTTTCGCGACATGGTCGGTGTCTGTGAACAAAATATCTCAAGAACGAAAAGAGCTAGAAGGTTGAAATTTTATATTTAAGTTAGGCGCCCCCATGGGACGTGACACGAAGCTTTTGAACAAAATCGGCCAAAGAGTGCTAGTACTTTACTAATGTACTTTTTCAGTTTTTTCGATTTTCTCAAAATCTGCTCCAACGATTTTGATTAAAATTATGAACAAAATTTATGATATAAAGTTCGCATTAATATTTCATCTTCTTCGGGAATTAGGAACAGGATGTCGTGATTAGAGGAAGGAAATTGAAATTTGGTTAAAATATTTTTCAAAATTAACAAAATTCAAAAAAAAAAGAAATAGAAAGTAAATATGAATTAATATCTTTTATTTGTTCTTTACATGAATAATCAAATCAATCCTTTTTTAAAAACAATTGAAAAAAGATCTAAAGACGGAGGCCAGTATTTCCTGAGACCCAATCAAGATAGGTGGTGACTCGGGTGAAGCCAATGGGGGCTCCAACTTCACAACCCTCAATGGAACCGAAAGACACAATTCCGACTTCGGTCCAAAGACCATCGTCTCCTTGTTGAACAAGAGGACCGCCAGAATCACCCTGAAAGAGAAACAAAGTTGGTTTTAAAATAAACATTTTTTCGCATCCGAAATTCGAACCAAATTTTTCCCCATGAAATTTGAATGCCGCTTTGGAGACCAGCCGCCCACCTATATTTAAATTGCCTTGGAAATCGAACAAATTGGAATTCAATCGTCATCATTTTCGAATTTCGAGGTATCACACTGTATTTAAATAGAGGTAAGCAATTCTATGTATTATAGAAAATGATGTTTCATTTCCTTGACTTACGTTGCAAGTGCTCTTTCTATCTTGCTCAGTGCCAATGCAAATAATTTCACGAGGAACATCTCCATAATAATCCAAACATACAGAAATATCACTGATTTGAAGACCAACAAAATTAAGAGATTGAGCGATGCTTCCAGAATCTGGAATAGAAAAATAAATTATTTCAATTAATAAACTTAAAGACAGGGGCACCGGAATCAGAGGGGGGGGGGACCTACTTAAAAAAAAATAAAATAAAGAATATTAAAAATATTTATTTCCTTCAAATAGTATAAAATAAATCTACTATAGGTTGTAGCCTAAAAAGATTATTGATATAATCACTAATTTAATAAAAATAAAACTTTTAAAAATTTATAAAATAAAATCCCTAGTAAATTTTTAAAAATTTGCAGTACCGGTATTTGAAAGAAAGAAATATTTATAATTTTCTTTTTTTTTTCAAGTTTTCATGTTATCTAAATTTTATTATTTTAATTTCATATAAAATGTTTTTAGAAATTAGAAATACAATAGGGTCTATATAAAATATTTTTTTAAATTTAAAAGAGTTTATTTTCCAAAAGGATTCGGACCAGTAGGTTCAATAAAGTCAAAAAGTTTTTTAAAACAAAACTTTATTTGACCCCAGACAAGTTCGTCCACTTGTGTAGGACTTCTTCAGTGGTTGGAGTCAAGGGAGCCATATAATATAAAATTATCAAACAGTAGGGCTTTAAAAAAAATACATAGACATCTCTTTTCTAACTTCTTCTTAGCAAGAAGTTAGAGAAAAGAGATGTCTGATTTATTGCTAAAGAAGTTGAGAAAAGAGATGTCTATGATTTTTTATTAAAGCCCTACTGTTTGATAATTTTATATTATTGGCTCTCTATGACTCCAACACTGAAGAAGTCCACAGCAAGTGGACGAAACATTGTCTGGGGTCAAATAAAGTTTTGTTTTACGGCTGGGAATTTTGGAAATGAAAAGAAGGTTCCTGAGCTTCATCAAATTTAAAAGATTTTATTTTTAAAAATAAATGAAATAAAAGAAGACATTGTTCCCCCCCTCTGTCCCTCCTATAGGATGCCAGGGGGTGTACCCTTGCCCCCCCCCCCGTTCCGGCGCCTATGCTTAAAGATATTACAATATTTTTTATATAATCTAAAGAATTTACCGTAGGCTCTAGTTTAATTATTCAAATCATTTAATAATAATTAAAAATACACACTAGGTTTAGTTTAAAAAAGTTTTATTTGGTTTATGTACAATTCGATTTTTAAACATCTTTTCTAGAATTCTTCCCCCACCCCTCTTTTTTTTTATTAAAATAAAATTCGATTCACGGGAAACCAAGAAAAAATAATCGATCGCCTTGTAAAGAAATTTAAATGGATCCAGCAACGATTCTTCCCCCCTCCCCTCTTTTTTTTTTGTTTTTGTACAGACAAAGATTTTATCCTTATAATAGGAAAATGGTTATATTTTTTCAAAATTTGGAGGAAATAAATCCAAAATTTTGGTTTCACCACCACTAAGCTTACATATGTACTTGTACATATTTACCCATGGCCTTAGGCTGGAAGGAGTAAATAAATATTTTTAAATGCTTACATTTTAAAGCATAAATATTTAGCTCTGGCTTGTGTTTTTTTTTTCATTTAAAAAAGTTCACTTTTAATTTTTAGTAAGGAAAGGGATTCTTCGAAAGGACCAATATATAATAAAAAAAATAAAATAAAAAATTATAGCTTACTGTCGCTGGTTAATCCCCATCCGCTTACAACAACATTTGCACCGACGAGATCTCCAATGTCTCTTGATGGCAATTTGACGGCGTTAACGTTGCCTGAAAGAATATTAATATTTATTAGCTAAAAAAAATGGAACTTGTGGTTTTTATATTTAAATAGAATTTATTTTAAAATCATGAATGCAAAATCAATCAAACAATGTTCAATTCAGTCCAAAATTATTTGACGTTATTTTAGGAAAAGAAATATTTTTGAAAAATTAGAAGAAAAGGCCTATAATAACTAATTTTTACTTTTAAAATTTTTTTTTTTATATTTTGGAGCCCTTTAAGGCTGGACGCTAAACTGGTTTTCTGGTAAAAAATTTTTACCGAAAACGTGGTAACGAATCTCTAATTCTGTAAAAATCTGGTTTTTCTCGAAAATCTGTCAAAACCTGTTTTTCTCAAATCTGGGTAAAAACCGGTTTTTACCGAGTTTCGAGAAAAACCGGTTTTTACCGAACTTTCTGTAAAAATCGGATTTTTCCATTACCGTGGTCGGTAATGAAAATCCATTACCGTGGTCGGTAATGAAAATCCATTACCGTGATCGGTAATGAAAATCCATTACCGTGATCGGTAATAAAAATCCATTACCGTTCAGCCCTATGATTAGACCGTCCTTATTTATTTCAATTGATTGGTGACCAATTAAATTGAAATACATTTTTGTCGCTTAGAATTGGAAGCGAAATCCTGACCTCTAGCATAAAAGGCATTATGTTACGGCCAGGGGCCCTATTTCTAATTTTGTGAATAATATATTAATTTAAAAAAAAATTTCACTATTTTAAAGACATTCCGGATTAAGAGTCAATTATAGAGATAATTGATCTTTTTTGAAATATATTTATATAATGTTACACCTTAGCATGTAACTTACTATTCAATTGAATTCCAGATACTTTAATGAGACCGATATCACCATCAATAGTGTAGGGGTCATAATCTTCATGGAGAATTGATTCACTGGTTTGAACTGCTTGACCACCAGAAAGAGGTGTCAAAGTGCCAACTCGAATTTCAAAAGATGAAGCTGCATCAACGCAATGACCAGCAGTGAGAACCCAATCCGCAGAGATCAAAGAACCTCCACAAAAACTATAATCGTCGATTGTAACGGATGCTTGCCAGGGGAATTGACCTTCTTGGGCTTTATCACCATTGATGATTCGGGGAGAAAGACGACGTCCAGCTGAAGCTAGAATTAAAAAAAAATAAAAGCACGTTTTAGTTAAATGTGATTTATGAGAAGAAAACATCTTTCATATGAAATGAGTTAAATATTTAAGGTGTTTCATTTGAAACGAACATCTTTTTATTTTCGTGGACACACTGAAATTTTGTTCCAAACATCGAGAAAGAGTTTCAGCCCTTAATTTTAATTTTAACTACTTCCTCTCTGATATTTCATTGCGATTAGTCCCAATCTGTAGTGTATTAGAGACTTTTTAAAATGGCCAGTATTGTTTTATTGTTACTTGAACCGTTTCATCGGTGTTGGCCTCAAAAGTCCTATTTCCATGATTTTCTGTGAAAATTGTCATATTTTCTTTGTTATCAACAAAACTACTGCTGAAGATACAATAAAATAAAAACGTAAGAAAAAACTTGCAGGAATTTACATTTTCTACAAAAAATGTTCTATGAAATATTTAGCTTAAGTGCGTTATTCACAAGATTTTTCTATTTTTTTTTTTTTTTTAAACACTCACACTTATTTCCAATTCACACCGTCTTTTCGGCAACTCAGGCCATATAAGACTTTTTTGATATCCGTTATTGATTAATATACTTATTTGGGGTCCAGGCATCCATTTGGTATCCAAATGGCTTAAATAAAATCATCGGACTGCCTGGGGTCCTTTTGGCATACGAGGTTAGCAGGCAGGCTAACCCCTACCCCAAGCCCCGAGGGCACAAGATATATTCAGTCAATGTATTTAAGAAATAATACAATAAAAGTTGAAATTTAATGAATTTTTCATTTCTCAATATATTAAACCCAATGAGTTCCTTAAATCAGAGCAGTTGAGAGCTGGATTTATAATAATAAGCACCCCCCCCCCCCAATAAAAAAAGAATAAAAAAGCTTTATAATATATGTATTAGAGGAAAAATTTATTTAACCCAATTAAGAGTTGGAGCCTAAAGGGGCTGAGAAAAATTTAATGAAAATATTTTTTTTTTTTTTCATGAGAAATTTAGAGTTGGATTCCGAAGAAAGAGACCCTTAACAGGGGGAAAGCGGGCAGCGATGCTAGTAGTATATTATTCGAATTAAAAAAAAAAGAAAATGGTTAGGAATTTTATTTTTACACCCCTTGAGCACCCACCAAGAGCAAAATCTGAGCTGACTTTTCATAGTCCCTACGTTTGTTCGCCCCTTTCTACTTTCTCTTACCTATATATGTTAATATTAGATTAGAGATTTCAAATTGTACACCGACGATATGTTATTTTTATTTTGAATTTTATAATTAATTAGGGTTGAGAGGAAATATTGTATTGGCTAATTGAAAATGAAAGAAATTAGAGCTAATTTTAAGATGAATGATAATAATTTTGTTTTTTAATTTACCAGGTTGAGGGAAGATTCCTTTCACAATCTGGCTAGGTGCTTTGTATTTAGCCTTCTCAATAATCTCGAGCCATTCCTTAAGAGTTTTCTCTGGGTTCGGATCTTTTTTAAGTTGAATATGTTTTGGAACTAAGGCCTTAAAAAGAAAAAGAAAAATATTAAATAATATTATTATTACTATAAGATGAAAAAAATTATTTTTAGAGTATTTACCTGGACGGCAACCAGAGCCACAAGAAGGACACAGAGCGTTAATTTCATGTTTGCTTCAATCAATGAATGATGTCGATCCAACAGAATTCTGCCCCTTTTATACTCACTAAAATGAGATGATTAAAATCTTTCAAGTATTTTAAGATAATTTTGAGATTTGAGTTTAATTCAGGTTCTAATGATCGAGTTGTGAAAAAAAAATGGTTTTTCCATCAATAATCGATTTATTTTTATTTTTTGGCTGGTACTTACGTCATAGATATTAAAGATTAGAATTTATCACAAAAATAATCAAATCATGGTATCGAACCACCATCATCGATCATTTTTTTTTACATTAGATTTTAGGGCTGAACGGTAAACCGGTAAAAACTGGTAAAAGTTTTTTACCGAAAATGCGGTAACGAATCTCTAATTTGGTAAAAACGGGCTTTTCTTGTGTAGAAAAAAAAATCTGAAATGACATATAAAAAAAAATATAGGTTTGTATATAAATTGGGCTGGGATCATTTGAATTACTCATAATCTTTTACCACTGTGCGCAAAAAGTAAAGTGACTTTTGTTATAAAATGAAAAATCTCTATTTAATCTTCTAAATTAATTTCATCCCCTTCAAAGTAATCTCCCTCCAATAAAATGCGCTTATGCCAACAATTTTTTCAGTCCTCAAAGCATGCCAAAAAGTCGTTTTCTGGTATAGCCTTCAAAGTAGAATTAAATTTTGTTTTTGGAATGAAATTTCGGCTGCGGAAACGTTTGGAATGTTGCAGAAGGCTTTTGATAAATTGACTATGTCGGAGAAAAATAGTAGAAACACTTGTCGACGATTTTTGAGCAATTGGTGCTCAAAAATTGTCGGGGGGGGGGGGGGTGTAATTACCCCCCCCCCCCGAGATTTGAGAAAAATATTTTTTTGGAGTATTAAATTTTATTTTTAATATAAAATTTTAAAAATTAATACTTAAAAATTTGATTTGTATATATATTCTGGTAAACAAGTACAGAATGCGCCTTTAAATTACCGAAAGTTAGAAAAAATTTTGTTCTGTGCGACCAGTCACACCAGATTACCCCCCCCCCCCAGAAACTTCTCTAGATCCACCCTTGCCTACAGATAAATAAGCTCCAACGTTCTCAGGTTCATCTTACAATTAAGAAGGGATGAACACATATCCCCAAGTCCCGGTAAAAGAGGGCTTTTACCGGGAATTGGGGTGGTTGCGGGTGACCGGAATGCGCACCATGGCTTCCCTGAAGCTTCTCTGGAAGATTCTGAACGGAGATATCTTGAGGGTTATTATCGTCATCTAGGATCAAGGCTGAAACCACTCGACCTGGAGATTCCCAATTATATGACTTTACAAGTTCTGGGCTTATAGTCTTTTTAAGGTACGCTCACGAGATGCTGGAATGATGCGAATGTTGGAGGACTTACACGGTCTTGGGGAGTGGCGTATCTAAGGGGAAGCTGAGGGGGATGCAACCCCCCCCCCTAAAAATTAATAAATAAATTAATAAAAATATAATTTCACCTTGTAATTACATGAATTATAGATTATAATATGTAATCGAGTCAGTTATTAGTTATTATATCCTTCTGCTCAAGTAGTAGACGATCTATCTACATAAACTTGATAATAAATGTCACATTAAATTGTACTTATATAGAGATGTTTGGGGGGGGGGGTGGGGGGGGGGCTCTTTTTGGGGGGGGGGGGGTATTTCATACCCCCCCCCAAAAAAAAAAAAATAATACACAAAGAAAGGCCAGGGAACTGAACACAAAAACTCATCTTGAAATTAGTATTCAAATTTGGTATCGATTAATAGGAAAGTAGGGTGCATTTTTTTCACTTTGTTTATTAATATTTTTTCCTCAAAAAAGTAATTAAATCATTCATTTTATCTGATAGTGACATCGTCTAGTCATTTATCATTTTAATCGATCTTCAACATAAAAGTCCTCGAAACTTGAGACAAGTCGTCAGACTTAATCAAGTTCATGTAATATAAATATGATTTTGTTAAATATGTATTTTATATCATATTTTTTGTTTTTGTTTTTTGTATAAGAATGGTGTTTAAAAAAAATGTTGCTAATTAAACAGAAGAAGTGAATATTGGCTAACCAACAGTTGATTAATAAAAGGCGGTGTTTGAAAAATACCCCTAAATCAAACTAAACTCTTTTTGGTCGGTAATTTGAAAAATATCTTTGTTTTTGGATTATAAAGTTTAATATACATAATATGTATATATATAATATTATTATGAGGATGGGAACTCTATTAAATGTAAGCCAAATTTCAATTCCTGAATGGGGCATTTACAGTCGACACTGGATTTTAATTAATAACATATTTTAATAGATTTAATTATTTAATGATATTTTATAAGTTTTATTGCAAAACGTAGGTCGCCGCAATGCACTAAAACTTCCTAAATATAATATCTTTTAAATAATTCAATTAAATTAAAAATCAAGTTAAAAGATACCCCTATTTCTAATAATTACCTCCATTGGCTATTGGATTTATTTTCTTTCTCAAGGATGCGATAATAGTAGATGGCCATGTTGCGAAAGTCGGCATAGTCTGTCAAGTAATCCATTCGACATCTCAAGTACCATGACATTTTCAATCAAATGACACGAAGATGACGAGATGTTAGACGAGTACGTGAAACTTCTTTACCAAATGAAGAATATAAAGCTTTCATTGAATTCACAGAAAAATTCTAATCCTGAAAAATAAAATGTTTTATTATTATTATTAAAAAAAAGAATTTCTCGGATTAGAGAGAATGTAGGATAGGTACTGATTTTCCAAACAGCAATCACTTTTAGACAGAAAAGTAAAATCGAAAATACTGTATTTACAGTCGACTCTCGATAATTCGAAATCCAAGGGACTAAAAGAAAAATTCGAATTATCGAGATGTTTGAATTAACAAGGGGAAAGAATAAAAATTGGAATTATTAAGAGTTTTTATTATATTTTTGAAAATATGTATAATTTGTTGTTTTTTTTTGGGGCTTCTCTTTCCCTCCCTTCTTTTTGGCGCCCCGGGGGGGGCCCCCCCCCCGGGGGGCCAAGCCTCGACTGTATATATGTATTTCAAAAGTACAATATAAGCCTTGCAAAATTATAATTTGGCCCAGGAAGTAGAGAACCGATGCAAGAGAATATGTCAATAAAAAAGATATAAAATTTCATACTTATTTGAAAATAATTATTGAAAAGAATCATATATTTCAAAAGTGTTAGGCCATGCGGCGATCTAATTTGGTCCATATATATATATTATACAGTATATAACGAGAACATAATTATAGGGGAATATAAAACTTTAAAAACATGCCAATGAAAACAGAACAAAACATTGATTCTCGCTTTATCTCTGTTTTGGATACCAAATGGCCTAAATAAAATCATCGGACTGCCTGGGATCCGAACCCGCGACCCTTGCTATACAAAGACAGCATGCTAACTCTTTTATTCAATGTTTCTTATAGGGCCTATTTTTCTTTCTGATTGAATTGGTCGGTCAGCAATCAGTGGCGTCATTTGGGGGGGGGGGGGGGGAAGCAGGGACATTTGCCCCCCCCCCCCCCCCAAGGGCTCTGATTTTTATAAAATTCTAAATTATTCTAAATAAAATATTTCAAAATATACCATATCTACGAGTATATAAACTGTACAAAATTAAACAATAAATTAAATTAAATATCCTTTCGCCAAATTTGAGTACCTATTTGTAAGTATATTTTAATAAAAAAAGTTTGTCCCCCCCCCCCCCCAAGAAAAAGTTAAAATGACGCCACTGTCGGCAATCTTATTTTTCCCCATCCTCACTTTACCAAACTTCAAATCCATCTGCACTTTTTTTTTAAAAAATTATTTTTATTAAAAAACAATTTTTTATTATTTTTTTTTAAAAAAAAAAAAAAATTTTTTTTTTTTTTATTATTTCTTAATTTTTGTTTTTTTTTTTTTTTTTTTTTTTTTTTTTATTTTTTTCTTTTTTGTTTTTTCAAGGCTACCTTTCAGAATTTCATCCGTTCTTGCTGGTTTTTGCTGTCAGTGAAGGCGTAGCGCGGGGGACAAGGGACAAGCACCCCCGACAATGGCATCTCCTCTCCTGGATGCCCCCCAATTTTTTTTTTCTTTGCCCTATATGTATATTAGTGTCCGCCTTCCCCCCCCCCCCCCCCACTCCTGCTTTTTATTATATAATTTCTAGAGAAACCACGGATAGGGAGGGGAGCGACAAAAATGAATTGGCATTGAGGAGATATCCCAGGAATCCCTTCTAAGGCCCAATCGAACCTAAATGGAAGAAAAAAGAAAAAGCTGGTGTGATGCATTTGATATGTAGGAAAAAACGAGCAGATTTTTTAGATTACGTTTACACAATATTTATTGCAAATATAAATGTTAAATGTTTGTTTGTTTTTCTAGTTTATTTATCTAAAACCGACAGCGGATCTTTTGAGTTCTCAAACACCTAAATGGTGGCATCTAACTTAAATTAGAAGTCCTGTTTCTTCAGAAATCCAATCAAGATAGCTGGTAATTCGAGTAAAACCTGAGGGGTGTTTCTTTTCACATCCCTCGATAGATCCAAATGATGCTATACCAACTTGAGTCCATAGGGCATCTTTATTTTTACGTATGAGAGGACCACCTGAGTCACCCTAAAAGAAAATAAATGAATATTATATGAGGGGTATTGGATAATTTTGACTTTTTAAATAAATAAAAATAATTAAATAATTTAAAGACAGTGATTTGAATTAGTAATTGATAATAAATGTACTGTATATATCGCCACTGAGAATCATAGTGGCGAAAGTTGGAAAATTCAGTTTTTGAGTTAAGCCTATCAAACGTTAAAACGTCTTCTCTTTTGAGTGGCAAAGGGGCGAAAATATATTTCCATTCTTTGCTATTGATTCTGGCCTATTCATTTGCTGCCCGGCTATTTAAATGTTTATGTTTATAAAACTTTCAAACGCCTTTTCTCGAACTGTTCAATTTCGGACTTTCGCCACTATCCCAGATAGCACACGTACGTCTTATGTACGTACATCGTACGTACCGCCGTTGATGCGTATGATTCTCAGCAGGCGATATATATATATATATAATAAGACCTGCAGGAACTACGAGTAAACTTCCAGATTAAAATGGATTTATATATATATATATATGAATTTAACTTTTATTGACAGCTGTATTCATGCTTCATCATCATCAAAAATGAAAAATATAATATGATATTTTGCAATATATAATATAGACATAATATTTGAAGAAATAAAATGGTTGTTGTATTCAAACAATAATAGATGAGAGGAGCAGGCAGCCACAGGGCCGGCCTAAGGCGTGTGCGGTGGCACACGCGCGGTTTTCTGGGGGGCGCCGAAAAGGGAAAAATAATAAAAACCTTACATTCTTACATGGTAAAAATTTAAGTATGTTTAGGAAACAGTTTCGGCATTAATGAAATAACGCCACTTATCGAGAGTATGAACAACATTGCAGTAACATTGAGCAAGATTGGCAATTTTGCTGCAATATTACTGTAATATTCCAAGCTGTCTGGGTGAGTTTGGTTCCAGTTTCCTTCCTCAGGATACTTACAGAGCAAATATTTTTTCCATTGTCAGTTGAAAGACAAAGGAGTTTATCGGTAATCATCGCCCCATAATAATCCAAACAGACTGTGTTATTGACAACAGCAAGCTCAGCAAAAAGGAGATCTGGAGAAATGTCGACGGCATCTAAAAAATAAGATTTTATGATATAAAAAATATTAACCTTCATAATGTTTCAAAAATGAATAAAATTTTTTGAGTTTGTTTTTACTAAGAATGTGTTTATTAAAGCTTTTGTGGTTTGAATTATTATTATTAGGCGAATTTTTAATTATAGACCACATTTTTGTATTAATATAAGATAAATTATTAAGTACTAACAATGTTGATGTGAGAAGGGACTGTCCAACGATTAGATTAATGGAAGAGAGGATTGCAGACAGGCAGGATAGTCTCTATCGAACGAAAAACTCAATAAAAGAATAACGTTTCGGCTTTAATTATAGAACGCCAACTTCTTAGAGTAATTGCAAGCTCATATGCTGCACGCCCAGGATTGATATGCACATACAGTTGTTATATCTAACCATGATACGAAACTATAAAATATAAAGTAATATATATAGTACTGAATGACACTTGGCTATACCGACTCTAGTTATGCAATGGGTCTAGACAAAGATTCATAAATGTCTCTATGCTGGATGATGTATTGTTACAATTGCTTTAAGGAGTAGTATTATTTGTATGATAAATGTCCTAAAATAATTTATATTTAATGTCACTTGCAAAATGGACGGAGTAAATTTATATAATTCTATGTAAAAAAAAACTATATTGTTGATTTTTTCAAAAATATATATTTGATATATTACATACCATGGAGTTGAGACAGGGTCTATATATACTAATGAGCATACTACTCTATTTATATAGGTACAATATATATTATTTATAACAATTCTATCTGCATCTCAATGGTGTATTCATTGAGATTGCCAATATTCTCATAAGAACTGAAGATGGCCTTATCTAAATAAAGCCGAAACGTTTTCTTTTATTGAGATTTTCATTCGATACTCTCCTGCCTGGCTGCCTCCCATTAATCTATTATGTACTAATTTGTAATTAATAAATTGGAATATAATAGAAAACTGAGTGTTTTATTTATATAGGACCTCTGTAATTTGATTTAAAAGTCTATTTGTTTGTCATCAACGTTGGTGTGCAATTATTATGGTAGCGTATTTATCAATGACCTAGACGCAGCATTACAGGACTACTAGACGAGGATGACATGCAATAAAAAACTTCCGTCCTTCTGGAAAAAAAAATGATTGTCTTATTACTTACTATCACTTGTGAGTCCCCATCCAACAACAGTGAGGGTGTCTCCAATTAAATCGCCGATATCACGACTTGGCATCAGGATGGGATTAACCTTATCTGATAATGCATAAATAAAAATAGATAAATACAAGATTATCAATAGTTAGATAATATGAAATGAATACCATTAATTTCAAGATTTGTTAGATTAATAAGTCCAATGTCGTTAGCATAGCTATGTTCGTTGTAATCATCATGAATTAAATAAGAAGTAGATTCCACTACTTGACCGTTATAGTCCGGACTAAGAGACCCAGCACGAATAGTGAATACTTTCGAATTGGAAACACAGTGACCGGCTGTAAGAACCCAAATGTCTGATATGATAGATCCACCACAAAAATAACCATCGTCTATTGTTATAGCAACTTGAAAAGGGAACTGCCCTTCAACTGCTTTTTCACCCCCGATAATATGAGGTTTGAGTCCTTTTCCTGAAGAAGCTGAAAGGAAAAAATTATATATACATTTTTTAGTAGATGTACTAAAATTAATATACATTATATAAATAAATAAATTTTACCTGGTTGTGGAAAAATTCCTCTGACATTTGGGTTTGGTGGAATGAACTGAGATTTTTTAACAAGAATTTGCCATTCCTCAAGCGTTAATTTTGGATGTAATTTTTCTTTTTTGATAAGAATATTCTTCGGTGCCAAACTCTGAAATATAATTAATACATTAATACAAGACGCTAAGCCCGAATGTGTCGGTGTTCCGTCCCCTGCGGACCTGAAAGACTTGCTTCAAGTACCTTCCTGGGCCATATATATATTAAAAAAAAAAAAAAACTTTTTCATTGCTCTAGCACTTATAGTTTCTGAGATAATTTGACTAGGTAACATAGTGCTGAAATTTACGAAACGAAATTATATTCCTGGAACTGTTTGAAAAATAATAGAAAAATTTCATAGCTCTTAGAGTTTCCGAGATATTTTGGTTCGGACAGAGGACCGACATTTAAATAAATAAATAACATAGATTGTTGGAAAAAAGCTGAGGCAGATAGCACCAAAGAAAAAGCCAGACCGATGGACAAAATCCATCATAAAATTAGGTCCAAACATCTCCTTCGGCTTTGGCTATTAATATTTTATTCAATATTAATCATAAAAATAATTTTGTTCCTGTATTTTTAGATTAACATAATTAGATGAATAATAAATTATTACCTGAACAGCTGAGAAAGTTAGCAAAAATATAGATAAAGTGAACTTCATCTTGATTGAAAAATAAAGTACAACTAATTTATTTGTGCCAATATGAAGAGGTAAATGTGTTTGGTTTTTTTTTTTTTTTTGTTAAATCCTATGATAAAAATTATCTCGGAAATAACTACTTGAATTTGTTTACAAAGGAGATTTTTTCATTTGAATATAATTTATTGCATTCAATTCAGTACTATATCAAAGGTCTTAACTTTTCATAGGCCATTTTGATACCAAATGGCTTAAATAAGAATGTCTGGACCCCAAATAAATATATAGCCTCTGACATCGAAAAAACAAATCAGCATTGTTTTCATGTTTGATTTCACCTGACGAGCTTTCTTGGGGATAGGTGAACTTGAAGTCTTCCACTGTTTGATTGATGCAGGATCATAAGGAGGTCAAATGAAAGAAAAGCGTTTTGCTGAGATGAAGGCAAAATCAACGAAGGTGCTTTCACGTATCCAAAAAGATGAATTTAAAAAATGCTTTGAAAAATGGAATAAAAGATTAGGCAAGTGTATTAGCGCAAGTGGAGAGTTTGAAGGGGATTGAAGGTTTGTGCTTAAAATTTGAATAAATAAGTTTACAAAAAATAAGTTCGGCGTCTTTTGAATACTCCCTTGAATATAAATATATATATATATACTGTTTATAAGTTTTCTCGTGTTAAGTCGCATGGGATGTTGAGATTTACTCGGCGTTTCGGCTCTTCTTTTGGAGCCAGTTTCAAGAGAGAACGGAGGAGGTTTGTTTACTAGGGTTGTAGTCTTGCTGGTCTCCTGGTCTATTTTGTGGATGCCTCAAAGGTATGGGTTTGTCTCTGAGATCTGGAGGAAGTCTCGTTTTGTGTAATCGTGCTTGCTTTGGGTTAATTTCGGGGCCACACAACCAGCCTTCCTCCAGATCTCAGAGACAAATCCAAACCTCGGAAGAATTCACCTGGGGACCTCCGTAAACAACCCTCCGTCATCATTACCTCCAACTCCCTTCTCTCTTGAAAATGGCTCCAAAAGGAGAGCCGAATCGTCGAGTAATTCTTAACATCCAACTTTAACCCGAGAAAACTTATCTTCACATATATATATATATATATTTATTTATTTGTCAAAATTATATAATACAGAAACAAACAAGTTGGTTGTTGTTTGTAGATGGCCCTAAGGAAAATCAAATATTAATTATAAGGACCGTCGGCCAAAAAATAATCCTTAAAACCATCCAATATGACAAAATAGCTGAGGATAATAAAAATTGCATTCATGGAATGCTCAGCTGTTTTGTCATATTTGATGGGAGAAAGTAACGATTTGCAAAACATCTGTTGATTGTGCTGAAGATGATTCTATATCACTGGTATCGAAATATTTAAAAATAGACGGATAATACGCAGAAGTATTTATTTTTTGGCCGACGGTCCTTATAATTAATATTTGACAAACAAGTTGCCATAGATTGAATGTAGATTAACAAAATTAATAAATATATACTCACTACCAGTTACGAGTTCAGCAGTGACATCCTCAATTCCTTCATCAATTATATGGAATGATTATTATTAAATTCCATTTTCTCTTGGAGTTGAATTCAAATTCAAAAGCGACAGTTTATAGACATCATCTGTTGGGTCATGTCTTTTATAATCTTCTATTATAACTGGTATTAATAAAGTTGAGTGATTCGACCAGGTGATTTCTCAAATATTCAATACTTGTAAAGGTGTTGTCCTATAGACAAATAAAATTTCCTCTAAGGCACAGATGCTGTATCCTCTCCTTCCCAACATGAATAAAAGCTTTACTCAAAGGTCTACTTGTTAATTCGGAAGTTATAGAATTCATATTGCAAATATACGGATATTTAGAGTAGTTAAAGAAGGCATCAACGACTATCGAAATCGATAGGAATGAGTTCCCATGGACGTTTACATTCTGGCCAAGAAATTCTCTAGGTGAACTGGAGTTAATTTGAATGTTTGATTCCATTTCTCAAACCTAATTGGATAAATGTAAATTTAATAAATGCCTGATATTTACTTCAATTAAATAAAAAAGTCAAAATGCTTACAAGTGAAATGACAGACGATATGTTATTTTCTTTTTTTATTTGAACAATAATTGCGCCAAGCAATCATTGATCAAATAATATGTTAATAGGAGTGTATAGGCCTATATAGGCAAAGGAATTTAAATAAATATCAAAAAACGAATTCCATAAAACTTTTCTCTATTCAAATGGCGGTTGAGGGGGAGGTGGGGCGGTTTGGGCGCGAAAACGTGCTTATAATAGGCCTAAATTAAAATCCTTTATTTCGATATAAAAACACACATCGAATAAAAATGATTCATTAAAACCTCTTAAGGAACATCTAAATTTATCTATTATACAACAAAAAATGACTAAATTTGTTTCATTTAGTTAAATAAGAGGTGTAAAGGTGGCTCAACATATTTGCTATTTCTGGCTAAATAATGATTTTTTTCGATCTATTTTTTGGAAATTATTAAATTACAATATAAAAGGAAGATTTTAAAATAGAAATTGAGATTATCAAATTTTGTAAAATTTTTCACTAATAAAGTACCATTAATATCCTATCGATTTTTATGAAACTCACACATGTTATTTATAATTATATAAAAGTAATTTGTAGAAATTTTTCCTTCGATCAGACAAAAAATATAAGAGATATTCGATGTTAAAGTTTCAGACAGCGCAGATTCCGCAAAGGCCTAGACACTCTTGGCGCATTGGTCTAGGCATGAGGCTCGAGCGCCGCAGCGAAGTTAAAATTGAAATCAACACTTGTCCATGGACTTCTTCAACTCACTATAACTCTAGTATTTATGAACTAATTTAAGGCAAAATGCAAACCTGACTCTTTCTTTGAACCATAAAGCTATGGAAATTTTTTCATAATTTTTGAACAAGGTTCAGACCCACTTTATTAGTGGCCGTTTTAGAATATTATTTTTTCAATTAACTATTTTACTATTAAATAAACATCTCAAGGACTTGATTTTTATTCTAAATAATTGCTAAATGAATCAATTCATGAGAAATCAAACAAATCTTTGTTAAAATTGTTTTAAAATTGAATAAATAAATGTTTTTAATGAGTTTTATAGGTGACTGCTGGGTGACATCGAATATTAATTACTCTCTCACACCAAAACTAGCTCAAATTTAAACTAAACCTTTTTTGATTCTTAATTTTGAGAAATTACTAATTAATATTTTATATTATTTGTGTAATTATTACACCCAAACATTGTATTTTTAATTATTGAACAATTTTGAATTTAACAACACAAAAATGTGGCCCTCAGGCCTTGGTTTAGTTGGTAGCGTGCTGGCCTTCTATACCAAGGGTCGCGGGTTCGGACCCCAGGCAGTCTTATGATTTTATTTAAACCATTTGGTATCAAAACTCGATTTAAAAATAAATTACAATTTGCTAATTTTCTTTTTATTTTAAATGTTAAATGGGTGGTAGAACAAAAAATAATTGCATATACAATATCAAGTGGGGGTGGGGCCTAAACAAAAAGTGCCTAGAGGCCCCAGGCGACCTTAATCCGCCACTGCGTTAAGTGAATATCGGACTTTGTCACTTGAGTGACGTCATTGGGCAGACAGGCCTGTATACTCAATTGTTAGATCACGGACGAAAATAGATTTTTTTTTGCCTCGTAACCATCGATAAGTTAGCCAAATTAATTTAAATCCAATCAATCTGAAATCATCTACGATTTGTTTGGCCATTTATGTTAATGGCTTTCAGCTGTCAAATGATTTGCAAGTATTAATTTTATTATGGCCAAAACTAATAATAGAGATCGAAATAAACGTTTTACTAAATATAAAAGTAAATTTCGTAAAGAAACTGAAGAGAAGTATAATTTACATCCTGGATTAAATGTAAGTTTATCATAAAATATTTCATTGAGTATTTTTTTTAAAAATATTTTAATAATTTTTAGAAAAAATCCAAAAAGACTTATTATAAAAAGAATATCTCAAATTCTAACCATGAGCTTAATAGAAATAAGGTAATTCATTTTTTAATCTAATAATATTAAATATAATATTTCAATATTAATTCTTACTCATGTATAAAGGAAGAAGAACATTTTCTTTCGAGAGCAAAAATAAGAAAAGAACGTCTTACAATTCCGGTAAGTATATTTAAGAAAGAAGAAAAAGAATTAGAATAGCAAGCTATTTAAGGATAAAATATATTTATTTAGTTTTGTTTCTTCTACTAGTCAAAAAAAAAAAACAAAAAGTTTTATTTAGAATAATATTTACAGACCCATGTTCTGGTCCGTCCTTTTACGTTTTAAAGGCTGAGACTTTGTATAAAAATAGAGATGAAATTAATTTTTACAGAAAACAGAAAAACACCAAAATGACGGGGGCATAGAGATGATATTTTTCAACGGGGGCCAACTAAATTTAGCCAATTTGCCAAGTGTACAATTCACATTCTTTTCATACTACATATATGTATTTATACAATACTTTGTTTAACCTTTTTTTAAATTATATTAAATTAAGCAAATTATATAGAAAATATTATTGAAACATTTTCAAAAATTTAATTTAACTACTTTAAAATAAACAAAATCTTCACTAGGCAGATGATATCCAGGGCGGCACACAAACTTGATGGGTCCCGGGGCTTCTTGATAATACCCCCACCCTAAAAGTTTTTTTCTAGTTTATAAAAGGCTATTGTGGCCTTCATGCTAACAATTTTTTACACAATTTTGAAACAGTTATACATAGCTTATACTGTTTATTTAAATAAAAAAAGTTAATGGAAAAATTTTTGAAAATTAGCCATTGAAATCTGCGTTTTTAGCTATCCTGAGACGAAAAATATTATCAAACTTAGCTTGCTTGATTAATAAGGGATAGAGAACGCTAGTTACGCCGCTGGGGCCACCCAAATATTGAGCGCTGCTTGACATTGCTTTGCTTATAAGAATGTGTTTATTAATTACAAGTATTGGAATGAACAGTAATACAAAAAACAAAATCCTCTTTCATTTTCCACAAACCCAATAAACGCATTTTGTAGTTCCTGTCCAATTCTCCCAAATGAATGTATAGTTATATACTCTATTTATTTCATAATTTTCTTAATCCTAATTTTTTTTAGTTTACATATGGATTATACCTTGGAGGAGTTACTTCAAAAACAGTCAAGAGAATGTCTCCTTTGTCAGATATAAACAAAGCACGGTTAAACGAGGATTTGAATGGTATTTTGAAATTAGGAAATTCAAATGATGATCAAGCATATATACCAAATGAGTCTCTTAAAATATGTTTTAAAAGAACAAGGTAAATTTATATATATACTTAGATATCAAATTTTTTATCCTTTCGTAATCATAATGTATTATTATCGTGAAGATTTGCCAAACTGAATGACTAACCCTGCATTGTATATATTTACATTTATTTTTTTTTTATATTTATTTCAGGAAATTATCGGTGGACTCAGTTCATGAAGATAGTGACCAAGAAGACAATCCAAAAAAGAGGATCGATTTAAAGGAGCTAAGCCCAATAAGGTCTGATTCAATTTCTCTTTATTATAAACAAGACTTTTTTTTCAACACTCACACTTTTTTCCCATTCACACTCACATTAACACACGGAAACACACTGTCTTTTCGGCAACTTAGGCCATTTAAGACTTTAAACGATAGGCTACTAGTTATTTGTAAATATATCTATTGGGGGCCCAGGCATTCTTATTTAAGCCATATGGTATCCAAATAGCTTAAATAAAATCATCGGACTGCCTGAGATCCGAACCCTCGACCCTTGGTATTGGGATCTTTAGCATTTCAATACGCTACCTGGTGGCTTAAAGTCGAACTAGCGATTGTAGGATAAACCTTCATATGTTTAACGTGATATAAGGGACAAGAACATTTAAACATCTGATATAATTGTATTATTTAAAAAAAAAGTTATAACCCACGAGTAAACATTATTGTTAGATTAATAAATAATACATACATACACTAATATATTCACAAATATGAAATTTTCTCCTTATAAAAATAAAAGCAATGTGTATCTACTTTGTGTTTATGGGTGTAAAAGTCATGCATCTAAGCATGAAACAGTTCGATTTCATTCTTTTCCAAAAAAAAGACAGTATAGTGAAAATTATATTATAAAATTTGTACAGTTTGTATACTCCTAGATGTATTTTGGAGCATTTTATTTTGAATAATATAAAATTTTATAAAAATCAGAGCCCTTGGGGGGGGGGCAAATGCCTCCCCCTCCCCCCTATGACGCCACTGCATGAAATTCTTCTCGTAAACTTGTTGTTTGTAAACAGAAAGCAAGAATTTGGTCTGTCATTGAAATTGTCATTACTATTACTCACTTTAAAACATGACCAGGATCAATAATAGTGTCTCCACAAATAAAATTTCTATTAGTAAAGTGTGGCAGAAGAAAACCTACAAATTTCCTGTACCGTCACACCCATTTTTTATTTTTAATTAAACTTTTTGTCTCATAAAACACGAGTACTTGCGTATCAGCTCAGCCATTCAATCCTACAATGGCTAGTTCATTTTTTGCCACCAGGTGAAGCCACGCCTCTCCCATAGATCCCAATACAAGGCGGGCGCTTAAACTACGCCAAGCCCGAGGGCATAACAAGACTTGTTAGTTTAATTCAATTTTATTTTATTTTTAGATTTGTTCCAGAAATCACAAGTACAATTTTACAAAAACCTGAAGGATCTCATTTTCAAAATGAAAATCCAGTGGAAAATTTATTAAAAGAAAAAGAAACTGTTTCAATTTTTGAAAAAAGTGCTCTAAGAGCTTTTAACGAGTATACAAATTTTGTTAAACATCTTACAGATGTTAAAAAAACTGGAATTCGACAAGACATAGTGAATAATAGTAAGTAATAAAGATACACTATAAAATATTCAATATGGATAAAAACTCTTTGGAGTATAAGGGAGAGTACTTGCGCTCTGCACAGACAATCGTTATACTCTTCGAGAGAAGTAGGTCACTCTCCAAGCATTTTTGTGATGGATGAAAAAGATTTGGAACACTAGTTTTTATTTTCTCTTACCTAAATGATTATGTTAATATACATGTTTATATATATATATATATATATATATATATATATAGTGAGAGAGAGAAAGTATTGGATTCATGTCAAAAATTCGATGTCGAGATTTTCATGGATTTTGAGGACCCCTGAACCCGAAAAAGTGGTTTTCGCGACATGGTCTGTCTGTCTAATTTAAAGCATGAAGGAATTGAGCTAGGAAGTTGAAATTTTATATTTAAGTAAGGCACCCCCATAGGGCGTGAAAATAAGCTTTTAATCAAAATCGGCCAAAGAGTACTAGTACTTTACTGATGTACTTTTTCAGTTTTTTTTTATTTTCTCAAAATTCGGTGCAACGATTTTGGTTAAAATTCAAAAATCAATTATTTTTTAGATGCTCTTTAAAATGTATATTCTCATTTTGGCATTGAAATCTTATGAAGACCACTTTACTCTTGTACTTCATAGAAAAAAAGGGGAAATGGTTACCATGGTAGCAAAATGTAAATATTTTCCCATGTTTATAATATTTGAAAAATGTACGGTACTGTCGGAAACTAAATATATGTCGACACAAAAAATCTGGTGTGACAAGCACAGAACAACAAGATAAGACAAAGTTGTGTGCTGTGCGACCAATCACACCGGATTTTTATAATAAGTAGATTACTGAGAGATTATAAAGTGAAGAAAAAAAAACAAGAAGATAGCAGCCAGTATAATTTCTTTATTTATACAGTTAACTTCTCAGGGTTTGGACCATCTTCATGGTTAAAATACCAATTTTCTAATAAAGATCCTAGTATTTGCTGGTTTAGTTATTACAATAGTTGTTGATTAATTTATAGTAAATATATATATACGTAATAAAAAATTTAACAATTACCTGTGAGCAAGTCGTAAAGGCGTATACCTATTCTCACCTTGTACCTATGTTTTTTTTCGCGGGGGTCCAAACTCATATTTGAATTGAAAGAGTGTGAATGCAGTCCAATAATTATATTAAGAACAACGGTATCTCTGAAGATGGCTGTTGGGCCGAAACACCTAGGCATCTGTCAAGAACTAATTAATTATTAGAATTTAATAATTTTTTGATTATAAATACATATCATCAGTAAATCCTTGCCCGAAAGAAACTACGAGTTACCTTGTTCTCATATTTGAAGTTTAAATTCCCTTTCCCCCTCTCCCCCCCCCCCCAAAAAAAAAAAAAAAATTTAATATTTTAGTACTCTATATTTCGTTCAGAGGACCGACCCTTTCAAATTTTTTTTAAATTCTTTTTTAATATATATTGGGGTAGTTTTTTATTGACATATTTTTATCTTCTTTTAGATGAGGTTGAAAGTATAAAAAATAACCTTAGGACCCTTTATAGAAGGTAAATTTTTTTATTATTTTCTTTTTTAAAACAAATATTAAATTCAATTTTTTATTTCAGGTCACAGCAAGAAAGCCAAAATAAAGAAGAGCTGGAAAAAAAGAATATCTCTTTGGAACAAGGTATTTATACCCCCCATTAGATTTGGGTGGTGGCACAGGCAGTGCAGCACAGTTCTGTGTCTCATACTTTCGAAGGGAGAATCACAAATTAAGCCTCAGAGCAAGCAGCCCAGCTCTGCTCTAGATTGGCCTGCCCAACACTTGTATAACTGTCACAGAAGCTGTAGACATGTTTCTTTTTGGACTTTTTTGCCTTAGTTAAATGACTCAACAAAACTACTTCACAAACTGCTTTTTTTATTCTTTAGCCCTTTAGCTCTTGACCATCGGCACACAAAGTGCTTAGGTAACTGTATCACAGGTCTTTTCTCTAAAAACAGACGTTAAAATCTAACATCATATATTGGGTGTTAAAAAGTAAAGTAATAACATCAGCGTTAAAAAATGCTATTCTTTAAACCAAGTTTTAACAGCGACGTTAACATTTTCCTTTTAGCACCAGATATTAACGATCCATATGCGTTCCACTCGCTGATTGCCCGGGGTCACTAATCCCGAGCTTTCGCCTTGGTTGGCATCACTTAACCGCAACGATTGTTGCTCTTCTCCGTTATCAGGCACCCCGGCCCCACACCAGCTTTAAAAAATGCTCTTCTCTAAACAAAGTGACGCTAACCTGTTGCTTTTATAAAACCATAACCTTACTTTTTGGTTAAAGACGCCATTTTGATACATTAAACACGGCGTTAAAAAATTAAGGGCACCTCCTAGACATGACATTAATCTTTACACTATTGACTAATGTTAAAGCTTTGGCGTTAAAGTTTTTGCTTACAGAATACAATTTTAAGGCAAGGAGGTGTTAAAATGAATTAACGCTGTTTTCAGATGTTAAAATTTAAAGTTTTTGCTTAGAGAATTGACCTGTCAGACAGTTTATTTTCATGGTCTCCTTCTCTACGTGACCAGAAGGAACAGCAGAGATTCAGGTGCCGCTGCCCTTCCACCAAGAAGCAATATTTGTGCCCCCACCCCCCATCGCCATCTATGCATGTTTTGTAAATTCAATATCTATTTTTAACGTAATAATTTCTAGAAAAAATTTAAAATATTAAAATTTATTATTTTTTAGATTCTATTAAAGAGAATGAAAATACTTATAATCAATTAATGAAAAGTGTATTTAATAAAACGAGCTCTCCTATAAAAATTTCTCAAACATTAGGTCTTCCTAACAATATTCGTATAAATCTTTCACCGAAACCAAATCATTCAAAATCTAATGAAGAAAATTTTAAAAAACATTTCGAAAATAATTCACTTAATTTAAATGAAAAATGGATTTCGAAAAAAATAAATAATTATTTCTTTCAAGAAAGTGATGATTCTTTGGATGCTTTTAGAAAATCCGATATTTTCCAATTGAATTTGAAGGAGAAAAGAAAGCAAGATCCTCAAAATTTTTCCCGACATTTTGAAAATGAAACAGAAAATTTAACTAATAAATTTACAAAAATGAATTCTAAAGATGCTGGAAAAGATGATTCTTTTTCTTTGAGTCACCAATTTCCTACTTTCAGCCAGGATCTTTACAGAAAACAAGAAACTTTATTTTGTAATTCACATTCAGAAACTTTATTAAATTTTAGCAATCACCAAATGCATATGGATATTGAGAAAAAAATGTATCTAAAAAATCAACCGAGTCCGTGCTCTTCGAAAAGTTTAGAAGAAGATTCCGAATGTTTTGATTCTTTTCAAAATAATTCTAGTTTTTTTGACATCTCTAAAAATAAAAGTCATACAATAAATTTTTTAAGAAATAAACAAATTAAAAAAAATATTTTTGATAGTGAGCTGTAGATGATAAAATTTCGATTGGCTTAAATGAAACATTTCATAAACACTCTGAATGTATTTTTATTCAAAAACGAGGAAATCAAATTGAAAATGAAAAAATTGATATTTCTACAACAAATTTTCTAAACACCTCATCTAGTAATTTTGTTCAAAATTATTCGGACGAGAGTGAAGATGAACTTTCGCCAATCTTTGATAAATCAGCTCATATGGATTATGAAGATTTTGAAAATTATTTAAACGAAATTAAATTTGAAAATAATTCGCATTTTTTGAAAAACAAACATCAGGAAAATAAAACATATTGCTACGAGGCAAGACATCAGGAAAATAAAACCCATTGCTATGACGTAATCCTTTTTTTCAATATTTTTACAATTCATTGCTGCGGCTACAAAATCCGCCCTGTTTTCTTATACAGTAGTTCTAATACCTTACTCAGGGGTGGCCAACCCGCGGCCCGCCTAGGCTATTTTTCAGCCCGCGAGATTCATCACAGAAACAAATATCGCACTAGTGAAATAAATATTTTTTAATGATTTCATTTAGATTTATATATTTTTTATATTTCATTTTTAGTGATATATATTTCTTTACATTGTGCCTTTAGTATTATTATTATTATCAGCGGCGTATAGAAAATATAGGGGGGGGGGGCTCTGATTATTATATTATCTATGTTTACATATAAGAATAATATAACCAAGTATTTATTAATTTAAATAAGCGAAAAAGGTGGGGCCCCCCGGGGGTCGCCCCCCGGGTCTTGTCGATTTTCCCTCCACATCCCCCCCTTTTTGGGTTCCTTAATTTTTTTTTTTTTATTTAATAAAAAATAAGTTTTTATTTTTTTTTTATACCCCCCCCACCCAAAAAAAAAATATATATATTTTATAAGAATAATAGTAAATCCAATAGTAATAACTCATAATGTTTCAATTTTTCACGCCAAAAAAATGTCCATAGTGAGTTAAAATCTAATATGGGGATATTTAATTTTATATGCGGCCTGTAGAGTTATGATGCATTTCCATAGTAGCCCGCAATGTCATTTAGGTTGGCCACCCCTGACCTTACTTATCCGGTTGATCGGTTTAGCCAGACTATTTGAAACCGGATTAATCTAGGAATTAGTACATAGATTTTACGAATATTTCGAACTTTTTCAAACTTTTATTACGTTAATTTTTCCAAATTTTGTTTACAGATTATTATCCAATATTTTTAAGAAACATTATTGTGAAATTAATTAGATCATTCAGAGGATTTTGTAGTCTCATCTTTTTATTAAATTATTATCTAATTATAGAAAATTAAATAACACAGGGTTGGGTTTCAAAAAGTTTTTATTTTAGCTTATGCGCATTTGGACGTTAATACGTCATCATTCAGAGCTATGACATATGCTATGAGTTTGTCTCATAGCTCTGAAAATGACATATTAACGTCAAAATGAATGAGCATAAGCAAATTTTATTTTAGGTAACGTATTAACATCGAAATGCACATAAGCTAAAATAATAGCTTATGCTCATTTCGACATTAATACGTCATCTTCTGAGCTATGACACAAACTCATAGCATGTGTCATAGCTCTGAATGATGACGTATTAACGTCCAAATGCGCATAAGCTAAAATAAAATGGTGTTTTAATTATAAAATAAAATCCTTTTGAAACTTTACCTTGTTATTTATTTATCTATAATTAGATGATAATTTAATTAAATTTAAGAATGTTTCAACTAATGCCAACGGTGAATTCTTTGAATTTTATCGTTTAATTGTTATAAACAGTCTGTTTTTAAAAAGGGAGGGGACAAATTTTCCAAAAATTCCTTTTTTTTTATTTTCGTCTAATTTCTTTTTCTATATCCACTTCCTGGCCAATTTCTTCGATTATTTAATTCTTAGACGATGATGATCTTTTTTTTTTTGTCTAAATTTCTCTTGAAAATTTATTTAATTAAAAGAACATTTTTTTTTTTAAATATTAATACTATTAAATTTCTTCCACAGATGCAAACATCTTTCATCCAGAAGCCGCATTTTGAAGTCAATATTCGGGAATTACTATGTACAGAGTCTCCTGAACGGAGATTTTATCCACATAGATTTTATCCTGTTAATTAAGAAGAAAGAATGAAGAATTACTCTCGTTATCTAAACGAAACTAACTCGTTATCGTGGGCGATACAAATTCGCCTGTTCTTTTTTTTTTTGCAATAAAACCATTAAACTTGTTAAATAGAAATATTGGCTATTTTATGTATAATTTAACTCTTTATTTTTTTTTTTTTTATTTAAAAAACAAACATCTCCAGTTAAATTTAAATTATAAACCGAAAAAACTATTTTTTTTTCAATATAATTTACTATTTTATTTTTTATTATTTATATTTTATTAATCTGGAAAAAACAGTATTTATCAAAAATAAAATAAAAATGTTGAACGTGTTTCTTATTTTATTGCGAAACGTAATTTTGTCCACTAGTGTCAGAGTAAGATAACAATTAATCTTCCATATCAAAGAGGGGCGGGAGGGAGAAGTGACCTGTTGATGGATTTTAATATAACAACGGTCCTTGCTTAACAAAACCATTTCCATTCACACTTCTCTTCGTAAACTGACACTAGCATAATAAATATTATTCTTTAAAAATGTCATATAATAAGTAGTAAAAATTTAAAGTTCTTTATTTTCTTTAGGTCCAACACTAATTCTCAAATATCGCCAAGGCTAGGAGGCCTTTCTGGGTTTCTTCTCCCTTCCGGAAGTCCAGCGTTTATCACTTTTGCCAAGCGGTGATCTTTCCATCCTGTCAAGATGAGGAATTTTTCATTCAAAAAATCCGATATTTGTCGTTTCTTTTCTTACTTTCTTTTTCAAGAACTGGATTTTTAATTCTAAGGTAATTCAAATTTGGAATCTTTTTGCTATATTTTGCATAATTGTACCTTAAATAATGTATAATTGTAATAAGTACTATCAACCAGGAAGAAATAATTTGTGTATTATCCGTCTATTGTGTAAATATTTAGACCAAAGTTGAAAAAAAAAATAGTCTCTTATTGACTGCATGCCTCATTCTTTACTTGAGATGCTGAATGCTCTATTCCAGTGGTTTCCAACCTTTTTGGTCCCTGCCCCTTTCTGGAGGTTGTCTAACACCTATCGCCCTCTCTTCATTCAATTTTTAGACTAATACCAAAAAATTAATATAATATTTTGTATAGGAAAATTTTCACGGTGCCCCAAGAGAACAATACAGTTTGGGAAAGACTGGTAAACCTGCTGTACATACATAAATTTACATGGTTCAAATTGAATCAAATTTATGGATTCTGTAATCTGCATCTGTACAAAATATGATTTAACATTTTTAACAAATTTATTTCAACGTTAAAAATGAATAAAGTTCCTCAGATAACGGTTCAACAAAACACACAACGACAAAAGCGACATCTCAATTCTAGATTGGAATTATCTTTAGACTATCTTATTTTTATGATAATATTTTGTCCTCTTCTATCCTGACCATTTTCTAAATAGGAGATTTTTCTCTTTGATTTTTGTTCTTTTAAATTTTAGTAAACTAATAATTTTTCTCCCTTTGAATACTCGTTGCCCCCGCCATTATTGCCCCCCTGATAACTCAAAGATGGGTATCGCCCCCAGGTCGGAAATCACTGCTCTATTCAATCCTCGGTCCTTATAAGATATAGTTTTGATATAATTTAATAAATTTTTTAATTTTAATATTTTATTATTAGAGATATTTATTGTTGCCACCAGCATATCGAATGAAAAAGAATATCGATCATCCAAGGGCGAATACAAGGGGGGGGGGGGGGTAAAGGGGCTTGGTTCAACTAGAACAGTGGTTCCCAACTGTCGGTCCGCGAAGGAGTTCCAAGGGTTCCGCGAAGCGAGTGTCATTATTGAAAAAAAATGTATTGTAAATTTATAAAAATTATTATTATTATTAAACCAGGGCCTTAGGTGGGCCTTCCGTCTATTTATTCTGAGACTTGACCATTTTTCCCCTTATCCTGATCATTTTTTCTAAATAGTATGAGGTATCCAAAAGAGCAAGATGTCCTAAATTTTGAGTCCATAATCGTTGCCATAACTCATTTGGTTGCAGAGATATTGAAAAAAAAAAAAAAAAAAAAACTGAGGTAGAGTTTAATCAAAAAAATCAACTCGACGGATTTGGAATCTATGAGCAACCGTGAATAGTGTAGTGATAATTTTTTCTAAAAAGGCGCCCCCCCCCCCCCCCCCCGAAACCCCGAAAAAAATGGTCCGTGGCATACATTGGGGTCCTCTGAACTAGAATTTGAGATCTTTCTATTTTATATTTTGTTCATAACTAAATGAGTAAAATTCATTAAACTAAATAGAAGAGAAGAAATGTTAAATACATAAATAATATAAAATTAATTTTTAACTCTTATTATTTAGGGTCCATCGTATCGAATGATCCTTTGAAAGATTTCTCTATCACCGGAAGCTCCATATCACAAACTCACTCCGGGCAACTTTTTTCTATCTGCTGACTGCCAGACCAGGCCTCAGTTTTAAAAGGTTCAAGCTTTAGAGAAGAAAAAATGAATGTGAAAAACAATCTATTCAGTATTCTTTTTATGTTTTTTATTGATATTGTCTCTAATGGTAATCTCTTAAAAATAGTGCTTGCTTATTGATTTGAAATTAATTTTTTTTTTATTATTTAAATTTAGAAGTGTCCAAATATCCAAAAAGATATACCTTGATATCACCATCATGCCCTCAAGTGATCATTCCACATGGATTTTATCGAATAAAAAAAACAAATACAGTGAAAATTGTATGTTATAGAGGATATCAATTATTTGGATCAAAAGTTCTTATTTGTCTTGGGGATAAATGGAATCATGAAATCCCTGCTTGCGTAAGTGAGTATAATTTTAATTTATTTTTATTAAAAATAAATTATTCCACGCCATAGTCTTGATCGAAGAAAAATTATGGATAGGAATTTCAAAAATAATTATTTTATCAATCTTTTTGTGTCGAGATATATTTAGTTTCCCATAGCATTTTAGTTCCGAACTAAAACAATTTTGCCTCTTAAGACTGAGGAGCTATTCAAGCCGATAATGAGCAATTTTTATCCAAGTTTTTCTTACATGCCTCCTTAACTGACCCCTATACATGCATCGTGAGACTTTGTGTGAGAATTTTGAATTTTAATCAAAATCGTTAGAGCCGATTTTGAGAAAATCGAAAAAAACTGTAAAAATACTTCAGTAAAGTACTAGTACTTTTTGGCCGATTTTGTTCTAAAGCTTATTTTGAGTGTCCGGGGAGAAAGTAAAAAAAAAAAATAGTAAAAATCTTTTAAACTTATCTTTTTTATATTAGTCAATCAAATGCCCGGGAATGGGTGAAGAAGCACGTGCTCTCAGGAGCCCCCCCCTCCCCCCAGGATCTCTGGTTGTTTTACATGTGCCTTTTTTATTTAAGAAGAGGGGGAAGGGGGGGGGGGGAAGGGGGGGCCACCCCCCCCCCCAAAAATTTGAATAATATTAATAAAACTGAAAAAATTCAAAGAAATCAGAAAGCATCATCATTCCCCATTCATGCTTTTAATGATTTTGAATTTAATAATATAAAAGCTGTTGCCACTGAAGAAAGCAGAGGGGAGGGGGTCGAACCCGGGGACCAGAGTCGTTTGGCCAGCCATCAATATGAAACGCACATTTTGTTAAATTGATAATTCTTTACCTAGTCTATTGAGACTTTATATTTTCTTCATATCTCAAAATGTTCAATAAAAAGCTAATCTATAATTAGAAAAAAATTTGTCCCCTTGAGAAAATCATATCCTGACATATATGAATATAATGATCATTTTAAATTTGTTTTTTATTTTATAGAATCTGTCGGTTGTGGCAAATTAAAAACTCCGGATAAGGGATTGCTCTGGCCAAGCCTAGGAGGTGCCGTCGCTGGATTTATGTGCTACACAGGCTATATAATGGTTGGAAGCCAGACGTTAATATGCGATGGTCGAAACTGGAACGCTTCGGAGCCCCGATGTATAAGTATTGTATTGACTTTTTTCTTAAAAATTCTAATAAACTGGAGTGTGAGAGAAAGTAAAACAAAATTTTATTGGTATCTTTATTTAATTTATGAATTGTTAATGTAAAATTTCAGAACCTGGATCTTTAAATTGTAATTTCGATTCAGAAAACGATCCATTTTGTGGTTGGATTCAAGATGTAACTGATTCTTGGCAAGTGATCCCATTTGAAGGAGGTAATTAACGTTTTTATTTATTGAATTTTTAAATTTCAGAAATGATAATATAAATAAGTCATTTAAAAATCACTAAAAAAGAGCTCTCGCTGATTTTTTTAGATTTATTGTAAAACTAACTGCAAATCATATACAAAAGGGAAGAAATATAAATCATAATATACCATAATATAATTCTTATTTATTTCAGTTAATTAACTTGGTATCGGATAATTAATGCCCCGCGATAAAAGAAAATATACAGCGGTACCTCGAGATACGAGTGCCCCAACATACGAGTTATTTGAGATACGAGCGAAGTTTTGTTTTGAAATACGAGCGAAATTTGAGATACGATAAAGGGCCAGCTACTAAAAAGCTGCAACTGGTCGTGCATCGAAGCTAATTAATGACACTTGCCTAACTGCTTCGAGATACGAGCAAATTGACTTACGAGCAAGGTCACGGAACGAATTAAACTCGTATCTCGAGGTATCACTGTATAGTGATAAATTAAAAAAAAATTTTAATCAACGATTTGCCTTTAATCGCAAAGCGTTTGTTCTAAATCTCAAATTGTAATCAATAATAACTCGAAATATCACAATATTCTCGTGATAATACAATTATTTTATATTGAAATTTAAGAACATTACACTTTTGAATGAAATCATTGCATTGTTTTTCCTCTACCCTACAAAACAAATTGTCCCAAGATTGGCAAAGTTTATTTCAGTAAAATTAAATTAGTGTATACACCTTGATTTAACCCTCGGAAGGAGAGACTTAATAACATCTTGGCTTTAGTAAATCAATCTTACCAATGCTGGTTTTCTTGATTATTGGATTCCATTACAAAAACATGAGCAAATTTATGGTTAAAAAAGTCCTGAATATGTTTCAAACTCTTGAAGTAAATCTAATTTGTTAATATTAATATTTTAGGAGGTTCTTATCTGTCGGTAATGGGAAGTAACAACGCTCGGATTATTTCACCTTTAATGGTGCCTATAACGGAAAATAAATGTTTCTTCTTTTCCCGGAAGCTGGATCCAAAAACTCAACTACGAATTTATTTATCAACCAGAAAATCAACCAACTTGACTATTTCAACATCTGATAATTCTTGGCAGAATTCTTCCTTCATCTTACCATCAATAAATGATACTTATCAGGTGAAATTTTTTTTTAAAGAAATTTTGAATTGGTTCTTTGATCTTTAAAGTATACATAGCATGCATTAGCAGTAATTTTAACTCAATAAATTCAATTCTTTATAAAAAAAAGCACTCATTTATTGTTGATACTCTAGTTTGATTAGTGGATGGATCTTAAGGGGGTTCAGGAGCGACGTACTTTAAAAAAAACTAGACTATTATAAGGAATTTTTCAATGCGGTTTTTTTTAAAATGAATTAAATTCATAAGAGATTATTGGGACATCGAGCTATAATTTTTTTAATGACTTATTAAAAAATTAAGGAAATTATTTTTTTTTGTTATCAAGCAAATACAAAAAAACAATCAGCCCCAATAATCTTTAATTTTTTTTAAATTTAAAAATGAATTTATTGTTATTATTAATCACATATTAATTAAGAAATTTTTAAAATAAGCTTAGATGATTTATTTAAAAACCAACTGTCAAATTAGTTCAGCATCTTGCAATAGATGGCAGGCTAGTCTAACAGCTGATTCCCTTTTGGCCTATATCTGGCCTATATTTATATATTTTTATGCTTTTATAAAATATACATAATATATAATAACATTTATAAAGTATTTATTGTTAAAAGATCAATGAAAATCAACCAAATGCATTAAATATTATTAGCTACCATTTCGACATCTCTTGGCAAATTTTTGAATCACTTGATATTTGGGCATTCTTTTAATGACACACAACGCCATCTTAGCGGGAAAAACATGCGTAACCACTTCGCTCCCATAGCCCCTTTACCAACACAATTTGGCAGCAATACCCATATAAAGCCCGGTGCACACCAAAAGTGACGCGAGCCTTGAAATATATTGGTTCTAATTCCAAACTGCACCCACAAGAAACCGACAGTTCCGGATATTTATTCTCTGTGCAATTGAAACAATATATTTCAAGATTCGCGTCACTTTCTGACTTGTTGGCTGTTGCTCCCCACTACAGTATAATTGATTAAATTAAATTATAAAGGTTTATATCAATATCTTTGAAATAGATTAATTTTCAAGGTTATTTTTTTTTTTTTTTAGGTTGTCATAGAAGCTCTCGGTGAAGGAAACGTTTCTTTAGATAATTTTCAAATGATTGATTATGATGATTGTCAATTAGATGTGACCTCTACAACTTTAAAACCTTCAATTCAATCTAATCAAACAACAGGTGACATATATATATATTTAATTAATAAACCCACTCGCGGTCACCTCTTCCAAAACATTAATTAATAAAACTTTTTATATATATATATATATAGCCATGATCTTGAGCAGGTAGAGATGTTTTATATTATAATCATTATCTTATATCAAATCTTTTAATGAAAATATTGATTGATTACAAAACCATTTTTATATTTTAATAAGATTAAAAATAAATTGAGTTGATTGTAATCATAATTCCCATTTAAAAATAAAGAATCTGGTGTGACTGATCGCACAGTACTCAATTTTCTCTTACCTTCGGTAATCGAAAGTTGTGTTCTGTGCTTGTCACCAGATTTTTTTGTGTCGAGATATGTTTAGTTCCCGCCGTTATATTAGAATTCAAGATATAAAATTTATTTTTTTCTCTAAATTTAATACTATTTAATGAATTATATTTGATAGTTTAAGTATAAACTTCGATTTTCTTAACACGATGGACCCACTTTTTGTTTGTTAACTATAACAAAAGGGGATAAAGCAAACTATCAAGCAAAATAAAATAAGAGATATCTCGCTAGTTTTAATGCATTGATGTTTCATCACCTATTTTCAAAAATATTTTTTTTTTAGTGAGCGATCAAAGCTGTCGCTATCGATGTGCTAGTGCCGATGCATTGACAGCTATTAATGATTTTGATACAACGCTTCCAACTGAAACATTGAAACCTGATTCCCCTGTATATGTGAGATGTGACTGCCATCCAGGTTGCAGAGAAACGTCATCGTGTTGCCAAGATTTTGAACATTACTGTATTGGTAAATTTAATTTTTTAAAGTTAAATATAATTAAATTATGATGAGCAGATAGGGGTTAAATAGAAACATATTCTTATAATAATAAAATTAAATACCCGTTGCCACCACCAGGCTTTTTGTATATGTGTAAATACACTAATTTTTTAAGACCCTAACGCCATCTTATCGGCAAATACATGCAAAGAGCTTTGCCTCCGGAAGCGCCTTAAGCCCTAAAAATATACAAAATATTAATTTTTTTTTCTATTTTTTTAGCAAGAGAAACTTATAAACCTCAAATCATTAAAACAACAACAGCTTCGCTTGATAAAACCACGAATAATACAACAAAACTGGAACCAACGACAAAAACTACTACAACTTCTTTACCAACAACCACAAAAATTGCTTCTACTTCGACTACAATAACTACGCCAACTGCAAGTAGTACAACTATTAAGCTAACAACTCCTAAAATAACAACTACTAAAAGGCCAAGTACTACAACAAGAAGTACTCCGACAACTCGCCGAACAACTATTCCTTTAACAACTACTACTACAAAAAATTCACAACTAAGAAATTTATTCCTATTACTTCAACACAATCAATCAGAGTAACAAGTACAACTTCACCAGAAAGGATTTCTACAAAAATAACTGAAAAAGTTACAACTTTAAGTACATTACTAACAACAAAAACAACGGCTACAATTCCATCAACTACTCCAAAAATGACATTAACTTCTCTCACTCCAGTCCCATTGAAAGAAAATTCAAATGGTAATTCAAATTTGTATATATGTATTTATGCTTTATTACTCGATAGTCCGAAAAATGTCAATTTATTTGAAAGGTGAAAATGAAGCAATTCTTGAAAAGGTAGAAAAAAAATGTGTTTTTCAATAGGCCCTATATAATTTTTGAAAACTACAGTATATTGATTGCTTCGATGATGATATGATATATATCCCAAGCTACTTTCTTCATTAAATTTCGTTCTGCATTTTCAAGCAGAGTCACAAAACTTTTAAGAATTTTTTTAATTAAGGTGCGCGTCTCGAAACGAGAACACTGTCCATTCATTCATTTATATATAAACGATATATTCTTGATGTTTTACTAAAACGCTTTTTTTTATTTCATTAAAAATTCATTTTTCAAATTAAATGTTTAAATTGACACATATTGGAATTATATTAGAGATACTTTCTATTCAAAAAATATTCAAAAACTAAACTTTTATTTCAAATATTTTTACAGAATCATCAAGTTGGACAAATACCATAATATTTTCCGTTCTTGGCTGTGGTATATTTATTCTCTTTATCGTTGGAGTTATTTGGTATGTCTTCCGACGAAGAAGAATCTACATAGATCGAAAACTTACAAATCTAGCAGAAGATTCCGATGTCCGATTTTTAACTGGCGACGAGGCTCTCGATTTTACACTCCAACGGCCAAGTCCTGATGATGATGATTTATGACTATCACAATTGACACTTTATCCGAGATGTTCAAACGAAGAATTTTAATGCTGTTTTCTGTCTCTTAAAAATGAAAATTCATTAATAATACGATTACCATTCGTCAGTATTTATGCGGACGTTTTATATATATATGTGACCGTCCACATGAAAAGGTACCAAATCTTCACTGGGCTCAATTTTCAGGAGAGCCGATCAGTGGCGGCTCGTGACCGAGACAACTGGGTAGGCGACAAATATGTATATATATATATTACTTACGAAAAATAGAAAAAAAGAAAGAAAAAGGCGTATTTATTTATTTTTGTAAATTAAATCTATTCGCCTATCTTTTAATTTAGAAAATAATTCAATAATTTGATCTGTGAAGTTATCTTGTTTCGAAATTTGAACTAATAAATCTTCATGAGAAATTGCGCTCTACGGTAACACTTGTCATCGGCTTGGCATAGGCTACTTAGTTCATCGCCTAACCGTTCGACTTATAGCGCTAGCTATCACTGCTGTGCGCATGCGCGACTGTCTAGAAATGTGGGCAGCGGAGTGCAGAGTACAGGCAGTAAATAGGCAAAGAAAAATATCGCCTTTACTTTATAAATACGAGGTTCTGAAGTGTTTCAAATTTTTTTTTTTTTGCAAAATCATATATATTAATAAATATAGTAATTATTTTATGAAACTAAATATTTTTAAACTTAATAAATATAATAAAATTGATAAATATTTTTCATCTGTATATTTATAAGGTAGGCGTCGCCTACCTTGCCTACCCTAGCGAGCCGCCACTGAAGCCGATTTAGTAAAAAAGTTCAAAAAAAATCAATTGTTTTTTATTACTGATTCAGATTCTCTAGTACTTCATCTTATATGATGAAATATTGATTATATATTCATCAGAATATATATATCAAAAAATTGAAAAACACACTTTAAAATCATTTTTCTCAAAACTAAGTTTTTCATAACCAAAATTTTAAAAATTCATATTTTCCAAACAAAAAAAATTCTAAAAATACCGGCTTGCTCAGTAGGATGTGTTCTGTACAGAAAACACAAAAACTCAATTCTGACCCCGATGAAGATTTGGTACCTTTTCATGTGGACGGTCACATATACTGTATATTTCCTTACTCTGTATATGAATATTAAAATTTATTTCAATAAATGTACTTAAAGTTATAGGTCTTAGGCCATTGTGTTGAAAAATAAAAGTGATTTTTATCTGTAGGGGAGACCGGGTCTAGTTGATACAGGGTCAAGTTGATACAGGCCCAATAACTTCCAAACGTGAAGACACTTGCAAGCAAGAACAAGAGTGGAGAAGGATCAGAAGGATACTCAATAACCACGCATGTGCCGGGGGAGATGGTTGCTTGCCGCTGTGATTTGTGAATAAAAACTGTTTTTTTCAACTGAAAGTAAATTTTTACTAGAGACTTCCACCTTTTATTTTAGGGTTATTCGTGAGCTAGTTGAATAATCCAACACATCATATTGTTCCCTGGTTTGAAGGTAAAAATATTAACTTGAAACAGTAATTTTAACTGCTACCTGTTTCTAGTAGATTTTAATTTAGTGTAATGGCGTCGTTTGGGTCAAGTTGATACGCTTCTTTTGGGTCAAGTTGATATGGTGTATTCTTATGTGGTATTTTTGTATTCCGAAATACCGAGGAATTATAAGAAGAAAACTGAAAGGGCACCTAAAAAGGTATCCCAAACTTTCTTTAAGAGTGCCAGAAGCAAAAAGCCTTAGTCGGGCAACTAGTTTTAATCGGCCGTTGGAAGTTTTTTCTAAAATTTGAGACATGTTTATGAAAAACATAAGTTTCAAAGAAATGTACATTTTAAAACAATAAAACCCTTTCAAAATACATGTTTTGGTTTCTATTATCCTGAATTCTGGCACCGTACCAGCTGCTCAAATGCTGTATCAATTTGACCCAGACTGGGTCAAATTGATACATCTGGCAAAGTTTACAAAATATTTTTTAGAGAACACAAATTTATTTTTATAAAGCTTTTAAATATACCAACTGATAGCCAAATAGTTATAGTATTTTATTAAGTTGCATTTGTTTCAGTACAATTATAGAGAAAAAATACAAAAACCAGAAAGTAAAAAGTGTATCAACTATACCCGGTCTCCCCTATGTTTCTTAATTTCTTGATTATACACCTTTAGTTTAATATCCATGGGATCCTCACAGGGCCGGATCCAGGAGGAGGGGCAGTGGGGGCAGATAAATGGAGGCGGCAAAATAGGAACCTCAAGAAATAGCCTAACACGCTGATTACCTATACCTTTTCAACATCAAATACTTTTCTATTTGAAAAAAAAATTTATAGATATGTAAATAAGGTTTTTTTTTTTTACAAATTTTACGGCCCCAGGCGCGTGCCTAGTTCGCCTCTTCGTAGATACGGCCCTGGAAATTAGTTATTAAGAAACGTTTGAAAAGTGAGCATATCGCAATCAAAGGTATCCAAGAAATTAACGAATTCTACTTAACTATATTATGCATAATTTATAAATATATTTGTATTATTCGTGGTGGATATGTAGTTAGGCCCTTGATGCCAGGGCCTAGGGAGGCAAAATTTTAGAGGCCAGAAAATTTTAGATTCAAATTTAAAGAAAGATTAAAATTTTATAATCAATTTGGTGTATGCAAATATTTGGTACCCAAACCAACAATTTTATTTGAAAGACTGACTATTTCCAAACATCACAGCACTAAAAACATTTAAAAAAATCTGGTGTAACTGGCGCACAGCACACAACTTTCTCTTACCTTCGGTAATCGAAAGTTGTGTACTGTGCTTGTCACACCAGATTTTTTGTGTCGACATGTATTTAGTTTCCGACAGTAGGGTACAATTGAATTCAAGATGTAAAATTTTTTATTTTATTTTTTTTTTTTTTTTAAGTCATTTCGGCTGCAGAGGTCATTTGACTTATATAAATATTTATTATTTATTTAAATACATGTATCGATGGCTTCCGGCGGGCGTTCAATGGTCTTGTTTTTCGGGGGCCACCTATCCCGATTTTCAGCACCACTTGGCGTTGCTTAACAATGATGATCTTGGTGGCTGTTGTTCTTTCTTCTTGCCAGGCCCGCCGGCATGTAAAATTTATAAGTATGGGAAAATATTTATATTTTGATACCATGGCAACCATTTCTCCTATCTTTTCTATGGAGTACAAGAGTAAAGTGGTCTTCAGAAGATTTCAATCACAAAATGAGAATATACATTTTATAGAGAATCTAAAAAATAATTGATTTTTGAATTTTAAAAAAAAAATCGTTGGAGCAAATTTTGAGAAAATCGAAAAAAACTGAAAAAGTGAATCAGTAAAGTACTAGTACTTTTTGGTCGATTTTGTTCAAAAGCTTCGTGTCACGTCCCATGGGGGTGCCTAGCTTAAATATAAAATTTCAACTTCCTAGGTCTTTTCGTTCTTGAGATATCTTGTTCACAGACACACAGACAGACAGACACACAGACAGACAGACACACAGACACACAGACAGACAGACCATGTCGCGAAAACCACTTTTTTGGATTCAGGAGACCTCAAAACGTGAAGATCCATCAAAATCTCGACATCGAATTTTTGACATGAATCCAATACTTTCTCTCTATATATATATTACATATATACATAGGTAAGAGAAAGTAAAAATTAGCACATTTTCCTCAAAACTAGGATTTTCATAACCAAAATTGTAAAAATTCATATTTTCCAAACAAAAAATGATAAAAAAATTCTAAAACACCGGCTTGCTCAGCAGGATGTGATCTGTACAGAAAGCATAAAAACTCAATTTTGACCCCGATCAAAATTTGGTACCTTTTCATGTGGAGAGTCACATATCTTGAAATTTATATTTAAAAGATAAATTTTTATTTATTTTGTTAAAAAGAGCCTTTCGGCTTAATGTCTACTTTGAAGAAGATATTTCTCACTCAGACAAGCCGCTATTTGGGCTGCCTAACTACCGGGCTTTAGTCTCAATACTACTGCAATAGATGGTACAATAAATTAAATTTCATTATCATGTTCATCAAATGTTTTCAAGAATGAGATATATCTATTGAGATCTCATTTAGAGTTTTTTTTTTCAATAAAATTAGGGGGGGATCAGTGTCAATAATAGAAACTAGAGGATGAATGGTAGAAGGGGAATTGCAACCCGGGGATTTTGCTCCTGTACAAACAGGCTAATAAGCCTATGACGCGGCTAGTGTGCAAAAACCCCCTTGGAAGGTTCGGCGAGGGTGGAGGGGGCATTTTGGTGATGGCCTCGCCTTCCCGAGGGATTCGGCCCCTGTCCGTTTCTTCGTCTAATTGTTTGCTTTCCATTATGCGATGCGTTAGCGGGGGCCCAAGGCAGAGAGAACCACCCCCCTGGTGTGCGATTCTGTTCAAACACTGTCTATATATGTATATACATCTCTGAGTGTGGTATTTATCCTCCCCATTTTGGGGCCCTCTTGACACGGGTGGCCGCTATGGAGTTTCAATTAAACGGGCCTCACCATCGCCAATGCTAACAGAAGCAGGGTAAGGACACCTGTCTCCCTCGTTATCGCGCCCCCTTTTATAATAATGATTAATTGATTGTATTAATTATACAATTCTCGATTGTTTATGGTCATATACATATATCAGAGCGTTATAAATGATTCTATGTCGTATTTATCTTTAAGAAATTTACTTTTCATTTAAATTAATTGATATCCTTTTAAATACTGACGACTTATGATATATTAACGTTACATGCAGTGGCGCAAGCAGGGGTTAAACTACCCTCCCCTCTCAGGAGAGAGAAAAAATAGTCTCTAGTTGAGGGGGGGGGTAAGGAAGAAGCCAAAACTTTCAACTAAATCTAGTCAAGTTGCCAAGGGTATAATTTACTTAATTTTCATTCTCACATATATTTTTGGAAATATCGCGCCAATCATATCAAACCAAAAAAAACTCAAGCTTAAAATCACAGAGTATCAGTTTAAAATATCAAAAAAATCTGATTCGAAGGTAATCGAAAGTTGTGTTCTGTGCCAGGGCCGGAACTAGGAGATTTTATAAGGGGGGCAAAATTTTATTTGCCGCCCCCTCCTTAAAATTTTCCAAAAATTTTTCTGCGAAATTTTTTTTTTTTTCGCGGAACCAAATGTTCCCATCCGAAAAATATTTTACCTTTTTTTAACCAAAATTTTTTTCCATTCCAGAAAAAATATTTTTCCTTTTTTTTTTTTTTTGAGACGCTAAATTTTTGCCACCTGCGTAACCAAAAATTTTTATCTTTCTTGGATTGCCGCCCCCCCCCCTAATATCTGCTGCCCGGGGCACGTGCACCCTCTGCCCCCCCCCCCCCCTAGATCCGGCCCTGTTCTGTGCTTGTCACCCCAGAAATTCAAGATGAAAATTTTGACCAATAATAACTAAATTTACAATAGAAACAACGTTTTTATAATTTTTTTGACCAACCATCCGTCTAAGGCGAAGAAGCTGCTAAGTCAATTTGAATTTATTAGAATCTCGTCTGAATCAGCATCTGAATGAAAATTTTTTTTTTTTTTTAAAGATATGAGTAGGATGGCAACCAGGAAAGAAATCAGACAAAAATTCAAACAATTTTTATCTAATTTTATTACGATTGCCGACGTTTCGGACGCAAATCGCGCCCTTCTTCTTGACTATTTTGTAAATTGAGTTTTAGAATTCGGGATCCTGGATGGGTAAAGAGAGCGATCTATGGAGCAGCTCTCTTTACCTATCCGAGATTCCGAATTCTAAAATGGAATATTTTATAAATATATTTTTCATTATTTATTTTAGAGCAGCTCTAGAGGTTCTAGTTCTAGAACCTTAAAGTTAGTGCATATTATATTAATAGAAAGATGCTTTTAAATTTAAATTAGGAGGCAGTGGCGGATCCAGAGGTGTTTCTCGGGGGGGGGGGGTAATCTGGAGTGATTGGTCGTACAGCACACATTTTTTTCTTAATTTCGATAATTTGAAGGCGCACTCTGTACTTGTTTGCCAGAATATAAATAAAATTCAAATTTTTACGTATTAATTTTTAAAATTTTACATTAAAAATACATTTTTTTTTCGAAAAAAAGTATTTTTTTCAAATCTCAGAGAGGGTAATTACCCCCTTTCCCCCCTCCCCCCTGCATCCGCCCTTGTTAGGAGGAAGTAATGTACTTCATATTAGTTTATAATCCTTAAAGACAAACAACAATGCTAAAAATTTTTAATCCTTTAAAATTAAATAACTTTTAAAGAAATGTATCTTAAATTTTTAACGAATTCACGAAGATAAATATTCATTCTAAACTGAAGTGACGATAAATTATGATGCGAAAATTTCTTATATAAAATACATTAGTGAACTATAGTTAATGGTGAATGAATATTATAGAAAATTACGATTCTATTACTTTCTCAAAGACTTTGTATATATATTCGTTGGGAAAAGAGATAAAGTAAGATGAGGTTGAGATATAGAATAAATTATAAATCTTTGAGACACATTCAACATGCAGGATGGTGGGATATTCGGGTCGTACAATCAACACAAAGAGACGGCAATGAACACGAATTGAGGGAATAGGCATAAAGGAAGAAGAAGGCAAAAGCATTGAAAGACACGTCGTCGTCGTCGTTGTCGTTGTCGTCTTTTGGTACATTTGGTACATTGAGTAGACGATGTTCGCGTCTGTTTTGACTCCATTCGATTTAATTGACGAGTTGTTGAAAGTTGTTTCTTATTCCACCCCCCCCCCCCCCCCCCCCACTCTCCCACCACTTTGAGGTACGAGGTCTTCTTCTTCTTGTACTCCCTGAGATCTAATTGCTATTAATTGATAATAATTTCCAGCTTCTATTGATAATCAAAGCGAGTCTTGTTCACAGGTTCTATTTGTATGAATAAGCAATTAGCACTTGAAAATACATACTAACGTCTTATATTTTAATATTTCGTTTATACAAGACGAAACAATTTCTTTAATTTAAAATGTAAAAAAAGGATTCAATATAAATTGTTTATCAACAGAGGTCAAAAAATAATTTAAATTTCTTAATAATTTAAAAAAGGAGTGTTTCTCATTTAGGGGCTTGATATAACTAGGGGGGGGGGAGGGGGTGCGAGTTTAATAATAAAAAAAAAATTTTAATGCTTTTATTTAAATTGGACAAGAAGATATTGTTTTTATTTTTTTTTTAATTTTGCCCTCTTCGGCAGCTGAGGTCATTTAAAATTATAACACATAGGCCTACTGAATATTTAGTCATTTAAATGAACCCTGTTACCCATTAGTGTGTCAAGCGCCAGGTACCGAGATTTGAGAAAATTAACATTAAAATTTTTCTGATTTACATTGTTTTGATTAGATTATATATCATTTTTTTTTTTGTCAATTGTGCAAGTAACATTATATATAAATTTTTCTAGGACATATTTCATTAAAAAAAATACTATTAATTATAGCATTTGAAACAATATTCCGTGCTTAACTCAATTTTTAATTTTTTGGCTTTTGACACACTAATGCGTAATAGGGTCTATATATGAGTGATTCAAAGCAAAAGTGGACCAAGTCCAAAAGTAAACAATTTTCTTATTTTTCCTTTTTTGGATAGTAAATTATGGTAACTATTCGGTAATTCGGTAATAATAAATATTTTCAATACTAATCCTCCAGAGTGCAGCAGTTCGTTAATGCAAAAAAAAAATCTTGAATGACTTTCCCAAAACTTTCTCGTATATTCTTTCGGAAATACGCCTGTGTGTGTGTGTGTGTGTGTGTGTGAATACGATTGCTTAAAAATGCAAGCAGCTAGATCGAAGGAATTGGGTATATACTCCTTACACAAAAATTGTAGATTTCTATCAACTTTTGTAGGAAATACGTCACCTGGAAGTAGTACTTTACCTAATAAATTTTTTCAGATATTTTGAAATTTTCAATTTTTTTGACATATGATAGATTACTCTATTTTAAAAAGTTTTTATTCTTTGACATCTTTTCGAAAACTGAATTGTTTTGAAATAATCAAAGAAAAAGACATTTTTCGTTAATTGATTTAGTTTTGATTTTTTTTTTCAAAATTATTTTTAATTTAAGTAGCTTGCCCTCGGACTTAATGCAGTTGGTAGCGTGCCTACCTTCTATACCGAACGTCGCGGATTTGGACCCTAAGAAGTCCGATGATGTTATTTAAGACATTTGGATACCAAATGACTTAAATAGAAATGCCTGGACCCCAATATATATTTATTCATAATAACGTATAAAGTCTTAAATGGCCTAAGTTGCCGAAAAGACTGTGTGTAAATGTGAGTGTAAATGGAAAAAAGTGTGTTAAAAAAAAAAAAAAATATTGATTATAAATTTATTTCCTCTGTCCCCTATAAAGTTGTAAATAAATCTGAGAAATTTTAGAAAGAGGCTAAAATTTTTTTTCTTATCTGATTATTCATTTTGAAAATAATTTGACATATATTTTATTTATAAAAACTTTGATTATAGTTTATGAGAAAAAAAAGCTGTTCGTAAATTAATTTAAAATTTCGCTCACTAACTTCAATAAATTTCATAAATATAGAGTAAATTAAAAAAAAAAGGGTTTTACATAAATATATAACATCTCCATCTAGGGGCACCCCGGGAGTCGAAGGTAAAAAAGAAGGTGGTGAACGGGAGGGGCACGCCCCATTTCTCGTCTCGAAAGCGCAATATATATCTATTACGTTAACGAGGCATTCACGCGGCAGGCTTAATTGGACTCGATTCATAGGCGTACAATTGAGCACAGATTCGAGTCCCCCTCTAGAGGATGAGTTGGGGGTTCATTTCTACGAAGGGGAACGAGAGGGGAAGAGCTTTTCTATCTCTTTTCTCAACATCTCTTCTATTTGCAATGGATCGTTGAATTGGAAAAAACATACCATCCGCATTTCATACAAAATTTGTACATCAACATTTTGAATTTTGATAACGTTTCTAAATAATAAATCTAATTATATTTATATTAGGTTATATATATTAATTTGTTTCACGGGGGGGGGAGGGGGTTGGAACCTCCTGGCTACCTCCATGTATCTAAGACAAATAAATTTTTTTTAAAATTTATTTAAGGTCTTTTAAGGCATCTGATTTGGACCCCGTCTCTATTTATTTGAATTTATTGGTAGCCAATTAAATTAAAATAATTTTTTTCGCATGAGACGGGATGCGAACCCCTAACAAGAGGATAATGTATTTTATCTACATCCGAACATCCCTTAAACATAGGCATTCAAAATATCTGATTTGTGTAGATTTTGCATAACTGGCAGGCGTCTTTGATTGGTGGCGCCATATGCGTTGATAGGAGAAACTTCTAAACTCTCTGTCGTGCTGAAAATTTCCGAGATTATAACAAATCAATCCACAGGACCATAGGCTTATCCAGGGGGGGGGGGGGGGCTGGAAGTTCAAACCCCCCCCCATAGGACCCAAGCCATGATCTAGATATTTAAGCTCTATAATACAAATTATATTTCATATAGGATAAGAGAAAGTAAAATATAATAATTTACTCTTGCTAAAAAAAAAAATATAAAAAAAAAATAAAAATTAAATTGTTAAAAAAAACACATTGTGTTTTTTTTGTATTTTTTTTTTTTTTATAAAATATTTTACAGAGAAAAAAAAGGGGAAAGATTAAATCTGATTTATAAATACCTTAAAATAATCTTAAATTTTTCAAATTTTTGAAAAAATTTTCTTGAATCCCCCCATCAAAAATTTTTGGCTACGCACAGGGCCAGGGGCGTATATAGAAATTTTTTTCGGGGGGGGCCTGATCTCTCTTTTTTTTCGCGGAACCAAAATTTTTCCCGTCCGAAAAAATATTTTACCTTGGGGGGGGGGGGTCGGGCCGGGGAACATTCTCTTGGGAACCTAAATTTTTTCCCGTCCGAAAAAATATTTTTACCTTTTTTAGAGACGCTAAATTTTTGCCGCCCGCGGCACCATCCGTGGAACCTTAATTTTTTTTATGTGCCGTTCGCGGGACATTTCCTTTTTGTGGAGCCTACATTTTCGCGCTGCGGGGTCGCGCAAACATTTCGGGGGGGGGGGTGAGACCCATTATTGACTCTATATTCCTATATATGTATGTATATGCATTTAGGGAATTTCGGGGGGGCCTCGCCCCCACTTATATACGCCCCTGCACAGGGCCTCAAACTTAGAGAGATGAGGATAGACCCTATAATAGGACTTCAACTCTAAATTCCTAATGAAAAAAAAATTAAATTAAAATTTTGTTAAGTAAGGCTACTTAAGATTTAAATTTACTCAGAAAAAAAAATATTTAAAATATAAATCATAAACAGTATGAATTTTCGGATATTTTTACTTCTAATACTAGCCTACTAATTAATCTTTGACCTGAAGATGAGAGGAGCCGAAATAAATATTCCCAGATTCTTTTTTTTTAACTTAAAAAAAAGATTTTGACATACTTGGTACTTCTCTTGACTAAGCCCTTAATTTGTCAAATATTTAAAGTTTTTTTTTTTAACAAAGGTTAAAGGTATTTTTTTAATACAATATTATTTTGCTTTAATCAATATTAGCTTTGTATTTAAGTTTTATCTTTTTTCCCTAGTATATTTTATTAAAGATCTTTATTGTTTCACCTGTTCTATTATTCCAGGATCATGTTGATAAAATAAGAATAAACAAAATGTGCCCAGAGGCGAGAGAGTGGCTGGCTGTCCCTTGTCATTTTGAATGAATGGACAATTATGATATGGTGTGTATTTATCTCCTGGTTACGTGTGGTGTCTGTCCTCTTCTATTAGCAAGTCGTTAATTATCTGCCAGTATTCCAATTCAGCTCCTGAGTATACAGGACAGGACATCCACTCAATTGCCCCTAGGGCTATCTCTGTATTGGTTGCTTTTAAAATAATCACGACCTTCCAATAAACACACCCACACCCTCTGTCACAACGATTCACTGCCCTATCTGCCGACCCAAGGGCTCTTATCTCACATTTTAAATTAAGATTTTTTCCCATTTATTTAATTTACTGATAGGTTGATTGATTGAAGTATTTAATTAAGTATTTAAATAAAAAAAATTATTTTTTTTTTTACTGATAAAAAATATTTTTATTCACCTAATCTTAAAATCATTTGCAAATTACTATTATTATTAATTAGGCCTATTTGATAACTTGATATATCAAATTCAAAATTAATAAATTAAAAATAGAAAAATATACTATAATACAATACAATTTTATTTTGATTTATATTAATCATATACTAGCTATATCCTCCTAATTCATAAATCTGTTTTATCTGAATCAACCCCGTTGCATATTTTTTTTAAATTAATTTCACTAATCAGGTATTAAGTAACTTGTCACTAACAGGCATGGACAGGATCTTTTTAAATCCGATCTAGTTCAGGATTTTCGGATCTGTATCGACATTCTTTTTGCTTTCTAGATCTAGAATCGGATCGCTAGTCCTTTTTAAAATTTTTCTGATAAACCGGACTTGCTAAATTTGAATTGTGTAAATCAAAATAAAATTTTAATAAATGTATTATTTTTGAAAGTTGTTGGGAAGCCAAAAAGAGAGAAAGAGAGAGATACAAAATTTGATATTTGAAAACCAAAACTCTATTTTTAAATACATTCGAAAGGCACACTTTGATATCTGGCTAGAACAAGAAACACATGCAAAGATTCCCACAGAAAAGTGCAAATTTAGCGTCTGGAATCTTTACATGTATGTCTGTTCCCACGGGACTGGGGGACTACTGTCTGAAAAAATCTTATAAAAGACCATCCCCCATTCCCTGGTGGGGATTTTCTATCTCGATCTCATCAGTGTCGGATCACCTTGTTTAAACATTTATACAATATACTTATATTTTCAATCTTCACATTTATCATTTAATTCCCAACAACTCCCTGAGAGTAGCCAACCCACACACTGGTGGCCCCTGCAGGGACCGCTAGAACACTGGTGTCAGGTGTGGGACCCCACAACACAGTTTATGAGCTTTAATAATCGGTTATTTTTATATTGTAAAGTGGCCTAATATATATCGAAGCTAAAACCTCGAGTTGGGATTTAAGTTTTTACTTTTTAATCCAGATATTTTCGGCATCTTAGGCCTTATAAACTTTAGACGATATTCAATATTTAAAATGCAATATACTGTATCCAAATATTCATCGGACTGCCTAGGATCCGAACCCGCACCGTTGCTTTAAGTCTATCAATATTGACATTTGTCAATACCACTAGCCTTTCGGCCACGGGAGGGGGAGGGGAGAATATTAAAAAAAACTATGAAACAATTACATAAACTTGAGTGTCTATAATTAGCAGAACCTGCTGTAAAGCGATTGTTGTCGAATAAATGAATAAACATGGATAGACTTTAACTTTAGCACACTGTACATTCTACTTATTTGTACATTCGCCAGGAACATTGTTTTTCGGATCAATATTGATTTAATAATTCGTAGATTAATACATGTGTAATTCAAATTTGTAATTCTTTTGCGAAAACAGACCGAGATAAATATTTAAAAAAGCATTTTTTTTTTTTAATTTACATAAAAATTTAAAAATATTTAATTGATATTTGTAAAAAAAAAAGAGAAGCTAAAAAGAATTCATTATTACTGCGTGGGATTTAATATTATACTTTTGAAAAGAAGAAACTTTTGCTAGGTCAAGTAAAACGATCACAGCCAGTGTAAATACTAGTCGAGATTGTCTCGAATTTCTCATAATTGGATAATTAATTATGAAAAAAGTCGGTTTGATGCAGGGTTGCTAATTAATATCCCCCACCCCATAGCCAAAGCATGAGTTCGTTATCGGGCTCTATGTATAGTCACTGACAATTGACTTTTCAATTAAGTTACTTCTAATTGAGCTCGGCTAGAGTAAATATAAGCTGGGCCCAAATGGGGGGCGCCTATTAATTAGCTTTGTGGGGCGTCTTGCCCCACTCCACCCGCCCCCATTTTCCCTTTAGGGCATTGTTCTGCCATCTATGCCCGGCTAATTGGCATCCAGCCACGCGTGCTGCCAACTTATAATTGAATATATATATATATGTATGTATATAATATTTTTGGTGAAGTTGATTTTAGGCAGGGCAGGGATTGAGAAAGTGAAAAATAGATATCAGGCAAATTATACAATTGTAAAAATCTTTGCTTTCCAATTCTTTTTATACCGGGAACCCCTTTTATTTATCAGAGGTGCTTCCATGCACGAAGACACTCACCTCAAACCTAATTGGCCTCTGGTCGTAGCCATCTACCGTCATCCCGCTAAGTTACTGTACATCATCTCCTCCTGCGTTCGTTTCTAGCTAGTTAATTAATTCCTTATTTCTGGTTCCTTTTATCCAACCTCTTCTATGCTATGGAGGATGTCCTAGTTCGAGAAGGGACTCCCTCAGCACCGGCGTGTAGCCTACTCCTTTCGAAGAATGCATCACTTCCACAAGACACAGCAACCCCCTCGTAGAGCTGCCTGAAGGCTAGTGTGGTGGGATCCAATATTCCAATCCAGTGCCTATTTGAGGATTTATTTACATTAAATATTTTTATTTAATAAAAAAATCCCGCAGGCCCAGGATTTGAACAGGGATCTTGTAAATGCCGACACCCTAGCCCGCTACACAAGCGAGCCCCCCCTCCTAGTTGTGTGATGTGCTTTCAATCACACCTATTTTTTTATATTTAATTAACACAGAGTAGCAATTTTTTAAATTTGATAAATAAAATAAATAATGTATTGAGAAGATGCTGGTCCGGTGAGAATATCGTAATTCGTATTTCCGATGCTCTATTTCTCGGACAAACTCTGGTTGGAAGGTGAGTATTTAATAAATTACACAGTAATAATAAAAACCTCTGAATATAAATTACTGTGTAATTTATTAACTCCCCTTCTAACCAGAGTTTGTCCGAGAAATAGAGCATCGGAAATACGAATTACGAAATAAATAATTATTTTTTTGAGTTTAGTATCTAATTTGAATTGGGTGGTCCTTTTTGATTGTTCAGAGACAGCGCTTGCAGCGCCATCACTTCCCTTGAACTAAGTATTTCCATTATCGTATTGCTTGTTGAGTGTCATTGAGTGTTTTCTATCATTTAATTTAAAAAAGTAATTATTTTAAGTGTGTGAAATTATTTAGTGTATTAATAAATTCGTTCCTGAAATAACCAAGAAACCCACGAAATACCTTCTTTCATAATTCCTTCAAGGTAAATAAAATAATTTTCATCATTTTTTTTTTTTTTTTTTTTAGTTGTCAAATGTAAAGTAAGCTCTTGAGTATTTAATTTTTCTATTTATTATTTATATCCCCATATATCTATATCTATAGGCCTATTGATGTCTCCAAAGTGTTATTTTCTCTCCCCCGTTGTCCTTGTGTGTGTCTGTGAGAACAGAATATTCCCAAACAAATGTCAATATAGGTAATCTTGGAACCAAGGCATGGGTTCGGATCCCCGGCAGTTCGATGAATATTTATTTGGTGAATTAAATTTATAAATAAACATTGCTTAAGACTAATCAATTTTTAATATAAAGGGAATATATTTACCAGGATATTAAATTTAAATTAACTCAGAGGAATTTCGAGTTTCAGTTTTATTGCTATTCTTGCCGCATAAATGTTATTTTCACCTCTTCCGTTCACCTTGCCACTCAAATAGCAAAACCCTAGCGTATATAACCCTTCAAGCACGCTAAATGTTTGTTTGTCTGTTTGTACAAACGCGAATATCGGAACATTAATTTGCATCGGCAAACATTTACCAGATTCGGCGCGTGGCTGATTCGCTGCCAGAGTCCCACCCGATCCCATCCCCCTCGCATACACCAACTCTTTTCCGTTATCGGCCCTTCTAGAATATTAAATCGAGTTGTGCGATCGAGTTAAAGGTGTTTTATATAAAGCCCAATTGAGGGATGATCGTTTATTTAAAAAATAAAAAAAAAAAAACAAGTGAATTTGTGTTTTGAGGAAAATATTTACCCTTTCAACTTATTTTATAGAATATTTACATTATTAAATTTTTTAAATTTCCACAGAACTTTTATTTTTTATTAATAAATTCAATATTTAAACTTTTTTCGAGCTTTTTAATATAATATTTGCATATAATTGTAATAATACCGACCGTAAAAATAATTCGGATATTTTTTTTCTTAGAAATTCGAGACTTAATAAAAAAATTACATTATTTACAAACAGAATCTCTTTTTTAAGAAAACTGTTGACTTAAGGAAATAGATTAGAGAATCGGTGAGATGGACGATCCGAGTGATTCCCCCTCATTTTTTATTTATTTATTTATTTTTGAGATTTTTTTTTGCAAATTTAGATGGGACCTGACCTCATGCCTCCATTTTTTTTTATTTTCCCCTTTTAGCTAACGGCCACTGGCATAAAATATTAATATATAAACAGTACAAAATTAATACAAGCCTCCTTCTTAAAAAATTGTTTAATAATGGAAAAAAAAATTTATCTCTTCTATATTCCACCTATTTTAACATCTCCAATCCGTAACAAAGAATTTTAAGATATTGACATTGAAAACCTTGATAGGTTTAAATAAATATGTACTTTTATAAATGAATATTTATAATAGGCCAACGTTTAAAATTCATTTAGCTGTTTTGAATCCAAAAGAGAGAGATACAAAATTTGAAATTCGAAAATGAAAATTCTAATTTAAAATAAGATTCAAAAAATTAACATTTGATATCTCTTGGATCAAAAAACTCTTTGAATACCAAAGACGTTCAGACG
>JAKCPI010001201.1:0-66718 GCA_023213315.1 Euborellia annulipes
AGGGCGTTAAACATAGTGGTGAGGTGCCTTCTCTAAGCTGATGACCGCTCTGTGTCCATAGCAGAATTCTGCTATGGGCACAGAGCGGTCATCAGCTTAGAGAAGGCACCTCACCCCTATGTTTAACGCCCCTAAGGCATTTGATATAAATAGACTAAGCCCACCAACCTATCCTCGCGGCACTGAAGATGATGTGTGTTCTACGCATCGAAATATCTGCCAAATAAAAGGACGTCAGGTGGAGCTGTAAAGTTGCCGGTTATTTCTCTCCAACCCCTTTACTCTACTCATCCCAGCCTAATATTCAAATTTAATTATTTTAATTTCCTAAAAAAATTTTTTGCCCCCCCCTGATTCAAATTCGTTCCGGCGCCCCTGATGGAATTGAGCTACTAGGTTGAAATTTTATATTTAGGTTAGACATTCTCCTAGGGCGTGTAAATAAGCTTTTAATCAAAATCAGCCAAAAACAATTAGTACTTTACTGATGTAGTTTTTCCTTTTTTTTTTTAATTTCTCAAAATTCGCTTTACCGATTTTGATTAAAATTCAAAAATCAATTATTTTTTAGATGCTCTTTAAAATATATATTCTCATTTTGCCTTTGAAATCTTCTGAAGACCACTTTACTCTTGAACTTCATAGGAAAAATAGGAGAAATGGTTGCCATGGTAACAAAATATAAATATTTTCCCTTATAGATTTTACATCTTGAATTCTAATGTATCGTACTGTCGGAAACTAAATATATGTCGACACAAAAAATCTGGTGTGACAAGCACAGTACATAACTTTCTCTTTCCGAAGGGTAAGAGAAAGTTGTGTGTTGTGCGATCATTCACACCAGTTTTTTAGATATATTTCCATATATTTTGCTTTGTCTTTTCTTGTTCCATTCAAGACTCATTACATTCATTCATCAAATAGGCTACATAGAAATTAAAAATTAAAATCTTTCTACTATTTAAACTCCTTTTATTATAGTAATGTAATTCGTATATCTCCTCGAATGTATATCTATAGAATTAATTTTTCTACATTAAACTTATTTTATTAAGAAATCGAAAACCAAGCTATAAAATAAAAGCTTAATTGAATTAACCCAAGGTGTTCTTCTCACTGTCAATGTCATGATCCGTCAGCTTTATTATTACTTTATTTATTTAACTTTTATGACTCCTCAAGTGAAATCTTGCCTCTCTCACCCACCATTCTTATATTCAATATAACCTCTTTTTACTTTTTTGTCTAGTGATGAGTTGAACGTACAACAAAATTGCCATTATTCTTTTAATCCTTCAACTAGTCAGCTACTCATTTTCATAAAAATTTACAAAAAATAATTTGATATTGATATATAATTTGAAGTTGAAAAAAAACGAATCGTTAAACGGTCATTCGTCAAATTAAGACAAACCGCAAACATAAAATACGATTTATAAATTGAAACCTGATCAGAACTTGGCACAAAAAAAATCTGACTCAATTCATTTAAATTTCCTTGATGTTTAATATTCAGAAAAAAATTATATTTTAAAATTCATCTTTTTTTTTATCTCGGCATCTTAGGCAATTTAGGCCTTAAACGTTTATTAGGATATATAAATGAATTAATATTTCAGACGATTAATAAAATTAATATTAATTTATACCAAATAAATTTGCATCGAACTTTAGGATTCATCTGAACTCATTGTCTTTGGCTTTTTTGGTCAGGAATCAACCATCTTTTTGTCTGTCAAATTTCTGTAAATAGTATGTATAAAAGTTTCACAGTTGTAATATTTAATAAAAGAATTTTATTTTCGGTTCAACTGTGGTTTATTTGTAAAAATTACAACGTTTCGGCCCCTCATTCTGTGGCTTTCTTCAGGTACAATTTAGTTGAGATTACAAAGGTTGTTACATCTGTGACAATCTGATTTGAATTAGTTGAGAAACCAAGAATTGTTCCTAAAGCACACAGAATGAGCGACCGAAACGTTGTAATTTTTAAAAATAAACCACATTTAAACCGAAAATCAAATTCTAAGCACGCCACCAACTACACCAAGCCCGAGGGCTGGATATCTTTTGTTAAAAAAAAAAATTATATAAACAATTTAGCTTTCCCCCACTCCTCAGTAAATTGACAATGACTATATTTATAACTTAAGGTGCGCGTCTCGAAAAGCCGTTAGAAGACGATTCATTACCAAGTTACTCTAGGCGACAAGAGATGGCGTTAGTTTTCCCATAGGGATACAAAGGATTTATTTGATTTCATTTGAAAGATTCCAGTTAATTAATTAAGGGTAAAAAATTAATTATTTTTTAACACAATGATTACTAATTAAATTATCTCTAAGATATAGAGCGAATTTTTTAAAATATCTTTTATTTATTTATTTATTTATTTTATTTATTTATTTTTACAAATTAGCTCTGAGGCATGGGTGCCTCATATGAGCGAGTACAAACATTTATTAATATTTTTCTTAAACATAAATCTAGACATCACAATCGCTCAAAAATCACAACCTAAATCCCTAGTCACCACCCATGGCCACAAACCACCGACAAACAGGAAAGACAATCAAGACCTGATCTTCTCATTCTCCCACCCCAAACAGCGTTCCGACCACTAATTTCTCAGACCCACCACATAGGCTCTCAGATTCGCCAAGAAGGTCCCATATGAAGCCCCCCTCCAGGATAGCGGGATCGAGTTCCAAAGATGAGCAGAACGAACCAGAAACGACTCATGGAAGGCAGTTGATGTGTGGTTGGGGATAATTAAACTCTGCTGGGAGGACCTCAAGCCATACATATTTTTGTTGGAAAACTTCAAAAGATCAAATAAATAAGCAGGTGTCCCACTGTTAATTACTTTATATAGGAGCCCTCCCAACAAGTAAGCTCTCCTCTCAGTGAGTCTAATCCACCCAAGGCGATCATAATATTGCGACACGTGCTCAAACCTGGAGGCACCGAATACAAATCGAACACATGCATTCAGCGCCATATCAAGCCTGCGGCCAAGACCCGCCGACAGACCCCCATAGACTACACTTCCATAGTCAAATGCGATTAGTCTAAAAAAATTTTATTTTTTCGAAAATCAAAAAAAGGGCTTCTATAAGTTGTAGATATTTTTAATAGCTTTAATTTAAAAAAAAATTTGAGGTCGATAGCTTCAAAATTGTGGCCGCTGGAATCTCCCAAAATTAGCACCCCGAGACGAGCACCTTAAAAAATCACAGGGTATGGGTTCGGATTGGGATCCCAGACAGTCCGATGGAAATTTATTTGCATCAAATGTTTTAAATTAATCTGCCTTAATCATTTTTATTTTAATTAACATTTATATAGCCTACTAATTTATCCTTTCACGAGAAATTGCCTCAAATGCAGAAAAGACTAAAAACAAATTTTTTTTTTATTTTTCACCAAAAACAAATATTAATCTTTCAAATTTAAATACCAATAAAATTTTGAAATATCAGTCGTTTCGTATTAAATAATTATAAACCAATCAAGACAGGAAAATTAAAATGCAAATTAATCGAAAGCGATAAAATAAATATGAAAAGTGAAAGAGTACCATTGAAGAGAGGTGTGTAACTAAGACATCGGGAATATAGTAAAATGTCGGCTGAATTTTAATTGGTAGTACAGCTGTACTAGTCATGTTAATCGTATAACTGTTATAAGCTACATTAAGATAAGGCAATAGTCTATTTATCCGGAGCAGTTATTATAACGAGAGCCATCTCCAATAGCAATCGATCTGTGCCGTTAATAAATAACGAGCCTTGCACTTTATCAAGGGAATAACAATCCGTTTTAATTACCCGACATTCCGGCCCCCAGGTACAAATTGATAGCATTATTCCGTCCGGGATATCAAGTCGTGAATGTGTAATTTCAATGACTGCGTCATTAAATATTGCCCATTGCTTGCATATTGTTTTTAAATGAGATATATATATATATATATATATATATATATATATTCGTGTTGGTTGGATGTTCCTTCATTCATTCGTTCATATTGATTATTTGTTAGTTAATTCCTTTTTCTTCATATGCGCATATAAAATAAAAAAAAAATCTTTTTTTTTTATCTAACGTCAGTCAATCTCGTATTTTCTTTGTATATTCTTAATCATTTGAAATATTAATAGAATAAATTAATAATGTCGTATTTCCTCAACTATTGAATGAGATTTTATCTATTATAAGATAATAATATGTAGATTAAAAAGCCACCAATTTTTTTCTTTTAATTTACATAAAGGCGAATTCATTCAAATTTTCGAAAGTGACTCTGTCTTCTTCAGGATTTTGCATTCCTTGAATAAAGAATGCAATCAAGTTTTTTTATCAGCGAGATTTTAAAATAATTTTAGAAGGTTATACTGAAAAAGATCAGAATCATTGGCGAAACTCCTAAAAAATTTACTTCAAACAAAAATATTATAATAAAAAATCTTCATTAAATAAAAGCAACTTGTGTTTTCTTACTTGGACAAAAAGTGACAGGTAGTATGTCGTTTTTTCTGGTATAATTATTAAAAATCAATAAATTTTCAATAATATTTATTTTTGGTTTACAGGTGCGCTATCATGTTTCGACAATTTACAATTTATTGATTTTTAATAATTATACCAGAAAAAACGACGTACTACCTGTCACTTTTTGTCCAAGAAAGAAAACACAAGTTGCTTTTATTTAATTATATTAATTTGGACTGCATCCACCATTTCATCAAAAAATCTTCATATTTACTGAAAATTCTGTTTGAAAAATTTCTACTTATTAGAAATCTAACTTTCTTTTAATTATGTATTTTTCGCTCCAACGATTTTTTTACATATTTATTCCCTCCGTAAGCCAGAGGCCATTGGAGACCCACAGTACAAAATCTGAAAAAACAAATTCAATATAAAATATATAGATATACAAAAAACATTTTACAAAAAACATTACTAAAGCCTAAAAAAAATTTTGATAAAATCACTAACAAATTTTTTAAAATTTTAATTTTATTAAAATTGTGATTTTATTAAAATTTTTTTTTTTTTTTTTTCATTTTATTTAAAATTTTTAAAGTTTTATAGTAGATTTGTTTTTGTTTTATTCTATTTGAACATATTAAATTATTTTAATTTTCTAAAAAATATTTTTGCCCCCCCCCTGATTCAAATTCGTTCCGGCGCCCCTGTAACAATACAATACAAATATATAATAACATCAATAGCAAGAATAGTAATAAAATAACATAGCAAAAACATTGATAAAGAAAAACATTGATAGAAAAACATCATTTTCTTTAAAATTCAAAAATCAATTATTTTTTAGAAGCTCATTCAAATGTATTGATATATTCTCATTTTGCCATTGAAATCTTCTGAAGACCACTTTTATCTTGTACTTCGTAGGAAAGATAGGAGAAAAGAGTGGCTATGGTAACAAAATATAAATATTTTTTCCATACTTATGAATTTTATATCTCTCAAATGTACCGTAACTGTCGGAAACTAAATATATGTCGACACAAAAAATCCTGGTGTGTGACTCTTACCTTCGGTAATCGAAAGTTCTGCGTCCAATCACACCAGATTTTTTTCTATTTATAGTCTTATCTACATCTTAGGCCATTTATAACTAAAACCATAATAACAAACAAAGGTCTCATTTCGTTTTTACGTTTTCATCAAACCTATTTAGAAATTTTAAAGAGATGCCAATTAGATTAAAGAATAAAAAGGAAGAGAAAATTTGATTAAAACCTTTACAAATTTTTTTTATCTCATGTCTCTCATGTCATGATAGATGTTTAATCTTGTCTACGTAATTTGCTTTAATTAATTACTCCATAATCCCTTCTAATTAAATTTCTTTCATTTTTTTTTTTTTTTAAGAAACGTAGAAAAAAAAAGTTATTTCGAATAAATCACTGAAACTCTTTTGCATTTATTTCCATTCCGTTGATACTGATGGACCTGAATTATCATTTCCTTAATCAAAGGTCATTCGTGTTAAATTTATTCTTATCTTAAAAATGTTAATTCAAAACGAGTAAATTAATTAAAATTTTTGTCCTAGACCTCTAACGGATCCTATCTAAAAGCTGATAATTGAAAGATAAAGAGTTAAAAAAAAAAACTGGACCCAGGACAACGTTGCGCTGGTCAGTCTGGCTTTTCTTTGTGCTTTTTCATTATTGACACCCGTTGCCGTTATTTAAACGATAGGGCGGCGTCGGGTGGGGATTATAAAATATTTAAATTCTCAAGATTATCTTTTAAATGGAATCGATATGTATAGGGCGGGAATTTACGGCAGGAATCCGTTTGCAATCGATGATGGAGCCGCCGGCTTTTACTCCTCCTTGCCACCTGAAAACTAATCGAACCGGAGATTATATTCCTTAAAAGAAAAAAAAAAAATATTCAATAATATTTTTTCTTTTTTTCATGCAGTGTTTATAAAATTTGCATTTGAAGTTGAAAAAAATCGCAATTGATGATTTTGTAGAGAAAAAATTTTAATAATTTTATTAAACAAGAAAGAGAAAATATCCTATTTTTTCACAACTCTTCTAATAAGAAAATTTCTGCTGTAAATCTAATTCTTCTTCAGCCCAGGTAAAAATAATAACAAGATATAGAATATTTTTTATAACATTTGAATAATACAAATAACTAAAATTACAATATTACCTATATGTAGAAATCCTATTCTAAGACTTGTTATTTAAATAGTATAACAGCATTTTATAAACTTATAAAGGCCTACGATATAAGTTACAACTTATATTTTATATTAAGAAGTTATAACTTTCGTTGATCTTTTACAATGGAATTGTAAGTGAAATGTTGTAATTTATATTATTCAAATCTTATCAAAAAATATTCCATATCAGATTATTTTTACCTGGACTGAAGAAGACTCGAAGTCGCAGCTTAAACATAGCATTTTTTACTTTCTCTTAGCCTATATATGAAATATATAGGAGAGAAAGTATTGCGATCATGTCAAAAATTCGATGTCGAGATTTTGATGGATATACATGTTTTGAGGTCCCCTGAGTCCAAAAAAGTGGGTCCCGCAAATTGGTCTGTGTGTATGTATGTGTGTGTGTGTGTGTGTGTGTGTGCGTGCGTGTGTGCGTGTGTCTGTATGTGTGGACAGATTTTTAGCATGAAGGAATTGAGCTACCGGATTGAAATTTTATATTTAACTTAGGTACCTTCCCACACGCTCAAAATAAGCTTTTGAACAAAATCGGCCAAAAAGTACTAGTACTTTACTGATGTACTTTTTCAGTTTTTTTAGATTTTCTCAAATTCCCTCGAAGGATTTTTTTTAAAATTCATAAATGAACTATTTTTTAGATGCTCTTTAAAATGTATATTCTCATTTTGCCGTTGAAATCTTCTGAAGACCACTTTACTCTTGTTCTTCATAGGAAAGATAGAACTGGTTGCCATGGTAACGGAATTTAAATCTTTTTCTTTTTATTAGATTAAAAATCAATTATTATTTAAATTCCCATTTATTTTTATTTTATTTGTGTCTTTAATTGCTTAGGAGAAAACATATATATCTCTCTCTCTCTCACTTGCAAACATTATCGCCTGTCTCTCCGCCTTCTCTCATAGGCCTAATGTTAATTTCCTATAGGAATTTGTATGTTAATTTCGATTCAAAAGGGGGTCCCCTTTGGAACTTTTTAGGCATTTAAAATTTTTTTTTCCAATTCTTATGAAATTTTGTATTTATTTACGATTCTATATTGTGTATAAAATGTCCAAATATGACAAGGCTAATAGATGACAAGGTTGTCTCATACGGCTCGGCCAATCAGAGCGAAGGCGGGAAATCGTCATCAAGAAGCCCAAATTTGAATTCTTATTTAATATATAGTATTTATCTCTCTCTGGCTTTTTACGATTTATATTTAAAAGTTGTTCATTTTAATTTTCTTTCATCATTTTTGATAGTTGAATATAAATTTTAAATTGAAATATTTAATTTTTCCTTTTAGTTTCTCTTACCTATATAACAATATTATATAAGTAGAAAGTATTTTTTTCCGAATTGTCTTCATTTTTGTTTTACTTTCTATTACCGTATTTAATTAATATATTTAAAAAAAAAATTATTATTTTCTCTAGTACTGAAAAAAAACATTAAATAATATTTCAAAAAAATAAAAATGGAACATATTTTAAATAAAATAAATAAATTTATTACGACCCGCTTAGAGGCACCAGTCCCCGGTGGCTAGGTCCAACAAACACAATACAAATTTAAATATAATAACAAATATAACAAAACAAATCAAAAGGGAAAAAAAATAGAAATGTATAGTAAACGTCGCATTAGCCATCCCGACATTCGCCTTAAGTTGTTAAGGAAAACCTGGCCAAAAACCTTAACAAGGATGGTATGACATTTCTACCTAAACTATTTCATAAGAAATAAATATTAATAGAATAATAGACAGGAAGAGAGAATGTCAGCCCAACAGGACAGCCCCTATCGAATAAAAATCCTATCAATCCAGAAGGCGTTTCGGTTTTAATTAAATAAAGCCATCATCAGTTCTCAAGAGATTATTGTCTGTGCAAATGTTATATTTTTATATAATATTGTATATGTTTATATAAAACAACACTCTCTGCATCCCAACCTTGAGCCAATAATCTCTTGAGAACTGATGATGGCTTTATTTAATTAAAACCGAAACGCCTGTCTTGTTCCTGTCTATTATTCTATTAATATTTATTTCTTATGAAATAGTTTTCTTCTTTTTTTTAAGATTTTTTCTTCCTTCGTCAGAAAGTTTTCTTTTCATTAAAGAAATTCTATTAGTAACTACTCTTTGAGAATTAAAAAATTTTATTCTAAGTAAAACTCTTAATTTAACGAATGATTTTTCTAAAGTTATAGGAATTTCTGGGCATTTTTTAAATACATATTTAGTTATTTTATTTACTATGTTTTTTTCTTTTTTTAAACTGCCTTTGTTATATTTTTTTTCTTCATCTATTTTATCTTCTTCATCTTTTTCTGTCTGTGAAATATTTGTTTGTAGACTTGAAGTTTCAGAAACCTTCTTCATTAAATCTTCCAATATTCCTTTTTCTTCCTTTCTTTTATCTCGGGCCAATCGAGCTGATTCTTCAGGAGTTGGAACATCACTGGGTTTTAAAAATAACGATGGAACAGCTGAAAAAATTGATATATTAATAATAAATAAGATATTACTAAAATAAAAAGTAAAATTAGAATCTCAGTGGACATGGGTATAGCCTATAGTGAAAAAAGCCTTGTATATATATAGAGTATTTTTTACCTACCTGTTGGCTTTAATTGAATTTTGGAAGGTAAATTCATAATTTTCGCTCGCATGTCTTCTTGAAAATCAGATTTTGCACGTTGCAAATTCTTCCCGTTTTTGGATTTACACTATCTTTTCGATAACATCTTCTAATCCATTCTTTTCGTAGGCTATCATCTTTTGGAAATGGAAAAAACATTAATTTTTCTTCTCCTTCCTTTTGTTTATAAAAAGAATTTTTACAAATTGCAACTGAGCAAATTGTTCCAGGCATCTAAAAGAATGATTAGAATCAAATATATATTTTAAATAATTGATTTAGTATTTCATTAATTACCTTGAATCCATGTAAAGAAAGCGCCACAAACACACAAATGAAAAGTTGATTGAAAAAGATGAAAAAACAGCCTAAATCGAATATTTTGAAAAAGGTTATGATTATAATCAAATATATATTTTTTAACTATTTGATTTAACATTCAATTAATTACCTCCAATATAAGCAAAAATGATAAAACAATGTCCAAATCGATTTATTAAAGCACGTGTAATGTTAAGAACAAAATATCAAATAGCTATATGCACTCAGAACGTTTGTCACTAGGGAATCTTGGACTCGAGTGACGTCATCTGCCAAAACCCCCCACCATTTTCCACTCCGTATGAGACAACCTTGTCTTTCTACTAACCTTGCAAATATGAGATTAAAATTTTGAAAAATAACCATAGTTTATTTCAAGCAGTCAACATTTAAAATGCAAGTTTGAAACTAAGGTGCTATCGGAAACTAAATATATCTCGACACAAAAAATCTGGTGTGACCAGCACGGTGCACAACTTTCTCTTACCGAAGGGTAAGAGAAAGTTGTGTGCTGTGCGCCAGTCACACCAGATTTTTTTTTATTGTTGAAAAATGAAATTATTAATAGAATTTTTTTTTTGCCTCGGCATCTTGGGCCACATAGACTTTGAACGATAATTATTAAATTATAATTACGATATATATTAGAGTTCAAGCTTATTTACTTACACCATTTGATATACAAATGATTTAAATAAATATTCATCTAATTTTTAGAAAAGAATATAGTAGCCTTTTATTTCGCTCAGTACATCATTTCGGATCCTTCAGGTTTCTCTCCTAATTCCTAAGAGACTTGAAGAAGGACCTCATCGGATTAAAATAAAAGTCATCATATAATGTAGAATAAATTCTCAGTTTACTAAAAAATTATATATACTCAAGGACTAGAGTGCGAGGTCAAATAAACATTTTCTTAAATCTCGGCTGATACATTTTAACAATGAAAATTTAATATAATAATTAAAACCAAATTTTTTTCGCTCGTCAAACTATAAAAAAGGCAGTCCGATGAATATTTATTTAAATCATTTGGTATCTAAAGCTATAACATCTCACTTAATTCATAAAACTTTTCTTTGATATTTTCTAAGAATTACTGAATAATAATTAAAAAGGTAACAAGAGGAAATAGCTGAGCAGAGCGTGTTGTCTAAGCTAGTTCTTATGGCTTCATCTGCTGCCCTTTGGGCCCGCATTAGGTTTCTACTCAGCTAAGCTAATAATTATCCAACTGGTTCAGGTTAAATACCTAAAATGCATCATTGATCTTCAGTCCCGAGATCGTTATCAGCAGCCTCTTCTACTTAACAATCCTATTTAAATTATAATACTACTACTTTTTTTTTTTTATTTTAAAAATCTCCGCAACTTTTGAACTACACTTCATATTATTTAAGACACCTCATTATGCATGAGATATATTAAAAGATTAATATTAAATTTAAAGAGTCTGTGATTTTCTTCAGCTGTCTTCTTTTTAAACATAATTACTTTACTTTTTTTTATTTATTTTTTTAATTTAAGGTCTGTCTTTTTCGGCATCTAGGGCCATTTAGGCCCCAACCCTATTTAAATGATTGATAGCCAATTCAAATGAAATAAATTTTTCCCGCTTGGGACGGGAAGCGAACCCGGTACCCTAGGCACAAGAAGCTAATGTCGTCTTACTGAGCCAAGGGTCTCGGGCTACTTTTTTTTTTTAAACAAAACATTACTAATAAATTACATATCATACTGTATACCTGGTACTATATCAAATATAGGTCAGGCTTTAAAAACATAATTAATATTTATTACGTCACATATCTGAAAAAATTGTTCCAGCTGAGTATCGAGCCACGGATCCATAGATTTATAATTCAATGCACTTAGCTCACTTGTTGGAATACATATCTATTAATCCGTGGTTCGATACCCAGCTGGAACAATCTTTTTCAGATATGTGATTTATGCCCATTTGCACCAAAACATCTTAGATCTTAAGCTCGCCTTGAGCCTTCCATAACCTAAAAAGCGAAATGTGGCATTTTACCTATTCAACTACTTTATATATAGAATATATATTTTTTTAAAAAACTTTATTATTGGTGTTATTTAGGCGATGGAGTCACAAATAGAGGATCTTAAGATCCTATTTCCTTATCTCAAATTCAATTGTAAGATGTAAGACGAGCTTAAGATCTAAGAAGTGTTGGTGCAAACTAGCATTAATAAATATTAAATAAATTATTATTTGTTCAGGAAATTATTTCTAAATCCTTTCGAGTTCCGAAAAATTAAAATATCTTCAAAATATTTTCAGAATTACATCCGAAGACAGTAGTTTGAATTGAAGTTTTTGGGGGTCCAAATAAAATTTTGCAAAACAATTAAAATTTCAACTTTGAGCCTTTCCCATTCTTTCTGGGAGAAGGTATGTTTTTGAAATCATGCTCACAATATTCCTTACTTATTCCAGTTTCATAAAAAAAATTTTATTCTGAAGGGTTTTGAGATATTCACCCAGATAGAGAAAAGTTTCCAAATTTTTTTTTCACATTTCTACTAACAAATAATATATTGAAACATATAACCTTGTGTTTTTAATTTATATACTTGATTTTTATTTATACTCTATATTAAAGTAGTTTATATTCAATAGCTACCTTAGCATTCCCAAATTTTTTTTCTTGTTTTTGTTGAAATTTTTTCTTTTGATACAGTGTCCCTGGCCCTTCTGAATACATCACTCGTTGTACTTAAATAGGAAAATAGTTTCTCTTTGTGTAGGCCACAATAGACCGTTAGTTTTTTTTTTTTTTTTTTTTCCATGAAACATGAACTGCTTGGGGCGGAGGTAAACTCAATAAAAAATTTATTAATTTTTCCGGATATTTTAATCGTTGTTGTTGTTGTTGTTTTTTTTTAATCGTTGTATTTAATTCACTGGTGGTGGTCGGTCACGAGCGCATTATTGACTGACGGCTGACACCTACCCGAGGGACTCACGACCTGGGATCATCCCCCATCCCCAGGCGAGATCAGGTGTCACTCAGCAGTCAGGTGAATGCACTCACTCCATTGAAATTCAAATGTAGTGCAAGTCTAGACTACTCTCTCATTGACTCAGCCGAATTTAAATTTGGAAAACATTTGAACGATAGTCTCACATTTTATAATAATTCCTTCTCATTTGGATTTCCAAAAATTGTTAAATTTCATTATTCCATAAAACATGGATCAAAAATATATTGATATAGAGCGATTTGTGGATCTTGTACAAGATAAAGCACCCGTTTTCCGATTTTGTATCAAAGGATGAACCCACAGTTTCCTTCGTTTTCTTTTTCTCTTTTATTATTTTTCTTGCAAGAGAGCAAGCACAAGAAGTAGTCCTCCTTCCTTGGGTTCTAACATTGCACTGAGTACTGACTGATTCTGGCGAGGAGAGAAGTAGATTACACAAGTTGCCTAGTGTGAACACGAGTCTTCTTGACAGTCAAGTTTCCAGGCCACTAGTTGAGTAAACTAGGAACTAGTTGCCTCAAATCAACCTCGTGTGAAACCGGCCTAACTAAAAAAAGTTTTAGGAATTTTGAGATGATAATAATTTTCCTGTATTCCCTAGAAGATCCTCTTTAAAGCTCTATAGTAGACAAGCTGTTCGCATGTTTCTGCGATGTTTTTGCGTTTAGGGGCCTTAAAAATTTTGCCAAAAAGCCCAACTATTTCGCCAACAGATGGTAGGATGGTAGGGCTATATTTAATCTCATGTATTTGTTTGTTTTTTCGTTGATCTTTAAAAAATAATAGTTTGTAAATATTATTATTTAATTGTAACAATTATAACAGCACAAATATATAAATATAGGCATAAGTGATCTAATAATGCCGGCTGTTAGACTAACCTGCCATCTTTTGCAAGAGTGCTGAACTATTTGGCCGTTAATTTTTAAATAAATACAAAATTTATTTTTTTACTTTGTCATCATTTCATTTAATTATTATATGTTGGATATTAATGAATTTTACATTTTTATATTAATATTTTTTTGCATTTTCTATAAATATATTTTTTTAAAAATATATTTTTTTTAATCGTAATTAATCATTTAAAAAAAAACTGCGTAAAAAATACTTTAAAATGTCTCAGAAGTTTCAGACTAAAGATTCAATGTGGCCTCCTGAAGCCCATTAAGCATATATAAAATTTGATTTCAAAATTCCAACGGGAAGTTGCTTAAATAGAACATGACAGATAGACGGACTTTAGCGAATATATATATATATCTTAGATTGCGTTTAGTTGTCGACTAGCTTGGACCCGCTTTAGTCCCCTGGAAGATAGATAACCTAATTGACCAACTCTCACCAATTTTTATTTTTCATTTATTACGTTTATTAATTCCCCCTTGATATTGATACCAGCAAACCCTGTTTGCTATTTGGGTGGCCTATCTTCTAGTATAACATACAACTATTTTTTTTTTTTCACAAACAAGATGGTTTTTTTTTACTTTCTCTTACCTATGTATATATGTAATATATATATAGAGAGAAAGTATTGGATTCATGTCAAAAATTCGATGTCGAGATTTTGATGGATCTTCACGTTTGAGGTCCCCTGAATCTAAAAAAGTGGTTTTCGCGACATGGTCTGTCTGTGTGTGTGTCTGTGTGTGTGTCTGTGTGTGTGTGTGTTCAATTTTAAGCATGAAGGAATTGAGCTAGGAGGTTGAAATTTTATATTTAAGTTAAATACCTCCCGGGACCGGAAAAATAAGCTTTTAATCAAAATCGTGCCAAAGAGTACTAGTACTTTACTGATGTACTTTTTCAGTTTTTTTCGATTTTCTCAAAATTCGCTCTAACGATTTTGATTTAAAATTCAAAAATCAATTATTTTTTTTAGATGCTCTTTCAAATGTATATTCTCGTTTTGCCCTCAAAATTGTTTGAAGCACACTTTACTCTTATGCTTCATAGGAAAGATAGGAGAAATGGTTGCCATGGTAACAGAGGAATATAAATATTTTCGCCATACTATAAATTTTACATCTGAATTCAAATATTCCCTACTGCCGGGAATTAAATACATGTCGACACAAAAATCTGGTGTGACAAGCACAGTACACAACTTTCGATTACCGAAGGTAAGGAGAAAGTTATATAGTATGCGCCAGTCACCCCAGATTTTTTATTCAACTATCGAGTTTTTACAAGGAAGAAAAAAATTAATTACTGAGTAATTGAATACTTTTTTAAATCAAAGTTTTATAAAAAAAAAGAAGTCTAATCACCATAAATGGCTAATCATTTTCTTTAGGCAAATATCATAAACTGCCTATAAAAATATTTCTTAATTGAGATTTCCAACTGGACAACCAAGATTAGAATATATATATATATATATACAACCAAGAGTATTAATGGAACCCTGAACAAGTAATAATAATAATAAACTCAGTTTGAAATCAAAATTAGTCACATGAATTTTATTTGCTAATGAGATATCTTAATTTATTACAAAGGATAATATTCCACAGTTGGAAAAGACGAGACGAGACCGTGCAAAATGACCATGATGACACTGTCTGTGATGATGATGATGTATGGATCGAATTACAGATGCGACCTTCTCACTCTCTTTCCCTTTTATGCATATAATTAATTTTACCTGATACTACAAAAAAGTATTTAAAATTAAATAAATCTCATTTAAATTTTTCTTTTTTTAATAATTAAAAAACATCTCACTTTTTTGAACTAAATTATTCTAGACCCCATCTTTGAATTGCTCGGAGCCATATTTCTTATTAGATATGCATAAATATATGAACATGTAGTTTATTTTCGTATCCATTTTTGGAAGTAAAAAAAAAGCATTAGTTTTTAGAAAATGGTTATGCCTGTTCATATTTGAAAACAGTAAACAGTTGTCAATGAGTTGGCTAAGAATGAGAACGAAATCCCCTTAAAATTAGTTTGATCCTATTAAACAAGCAAAACACATTTTTCTCGAGGGCCCAAAATGCGCGTACATGTCTTGATTTTGCATTTTTCATTGTGGCTTTCTTTTAGCCCAGCTCGAGGGGAAGTTCCTGACTCATCGAGTTTCCCCTTCACTTTCTGATTTCCATTCATAGAAGAAGAGGAACGTTCAACAGTTCATTCTCGTATCAAGAGAGTAGGGGGGATATTCGTTAATTATACGCTGGGGACTTGATTTTAACGAGCAGGAAAGACAATGTTGCTCTTGGAGGAAGAGGACAATAGTTGAATTTCCCCTTTAAAAAAAACAACTTTGAGATTAAAATTGTAAAACTGAATATTAAAGACGAGATCGATTAAATACAAATTCCTTTTAAATTTATTTTTTTAATTAAAAATTAAGTGAATATTTTAAAAATCAATCATAATCTTCCATATATGAACCCTGTTATTCAATGGTGTGTCAAAGACCAAAAAATTCAAAATTGAGTTAAGCATGGAATATTGTTTCAAATGCTTTAATTAATAGTATTTTTTATGAAATATGTCCTAAAAAATTTATTTTTAATGTAAAAGCATAAAATTATTTTTACAATATTTCAATGCAGGATTTTACATTTTTCAATAATGATTTATGTACTTAACATGTTGTTTCGTAATACTTAATTTGAAAAGAACAATTTTTCATTTATGCGTCAAGTGCAAGACATCGTAAACAACTATACGCTTGAGATATATTGTTGCGTTTATGCCCTAAGTATTTTCAATTATGAACACCGGCATCGCTATTGTTTAGAGGTATTTAATATAAACTCAAGAAAATATTAATTTTATTTATTTCAAATTTATATATTCAATACACTATTACTATATTCCATTTGTTGAAATTTAATACAAGTATTTCATAACCTACAAAAATTATCAATAGTTATATTATAATTCATTTTTTACTTTCTTTTAGCCTAATTCTATAATATTTTCTATCTTTTTCTATGAACTATATATATATATATATATTATTATATATATATTATATATATATATATAGATATAATTTTCCAATTAACAATAAATTAATATCGTTTAATTGAGTTTTAACCAGTGTGATTTTAACAACCAATAAAAATTTATTTACCAAATAATATTATATATATTTTTTTCCCTTAAATAAACAAAAATCATTTTTTTTTTTTGAAAAATGAGAAAATTTTCTCTGAATTCGTAGACGTCAAAATTTAATTTTTTGATATTATTCCTGATAATGAAAATGAAGATGAGGATGAGGATCAGTGCGATTTCGAAAAGACAACAAAATAAATAATATTAGGTTAGGTTAGGTTGAAGTGGCCGTAATATTAAGTCTATTTCATTATTATAACTTTGATTTACTGTTTCCAAGCTATTTATTCAGAAATTAATTGATGAGAAAATTTTGATATCACTTTGTATTTAATTTTAAAATATTAATACTATTTAAAATTGATGAATGTGATTTTGATAAAAAGTTTCTATGCTACTAGTATTAAATATAAAGAGACTTTGAAGCATTTTTGCAAATATAATTGGACTTAGAGAATTTTTCAATCATGGGTCAAGGGACTTTGAAGCATTATTTACAAATATATATCGCACATAGAGAATTTTGTAAAAATAATTTTTTATATTTTATTTTTTTTCTCTAAATTAGTCATATTTTTAGAGATAATTTATGAATATCTGCCAGAATTACAGTATTTACTTGCACAATTGACAAAAAAAATGATATATAATCTAATAAAAACAATTTAAATCAGAAAAACTTTAATGTTGATTTTCTCAAAACTCGATATTTGGTCTTTGACACACCATTGAATAACAGGGTTCATATAAGCTTATAAAATTTAACTAACAAGCTTATATCCAGCAGTAACTCTTACAAGTTAGATATTTGACAATTAAATATAGGCCTCTAGATGATTGATAAAAAAAGAGGCTCTTTGCTGCGAGTAGATCCAGGGGCGCCGGAACGAATTTGAATCAGGGGGGGGCAAAAATTTTTTTTTTAGAAAATTAAAATAATTTAATATGTTTAAATAGTAAAAAACAAAAACAAATCTACTATAAAACTTTAAAAATTTTAAATAAAATCACAATTTTAATAAAATTAAAATTTTAAAAAATTTGGTAGTGATTTTTCAAAAATTTGGAAAAAAATGAATTTCTTACTCTTTTAATTTAGAAGATTTTATTTTTCAAAAGTAAAAATATATCATTTTTAATAATAAATGAAATAAAAGAAGAAATTTTGCCCCCCTCTGCCCCCCTGTAGGATGCCAGGGGGGGGCAATGTACCCTTGCCCCCCCCCCCAGTTCCGGCGCCTATGAGTAGATCTATATTAAAATAAATATTTTACAAACCATGAGCCTGTTTGAAATCACGACTGTAAAGCGAGAGCAGACTGGCTTAGAATAATAAAAAGAAAATTAACTCTAACATTAAAGTAGGAAAAGAAATGCATTTTGAAGAAGTCATTTGAATGCCAGAGGCCGCTCTAGCTATTCAAGTAAATGACTCTCCAACTCCATTATTATTTCAATTAATTTTTCAATTATTCATTCTCATATCTAAATAATAACATAATTTTTTCATATTTTTCCATTTCTATTATATCGCAAGCGAAATTATCTTACTGAATATTATTCGCTAATAAAAATAACCAGTGCAGAACAAAAAAAAAAAAAATATAAAAGAAAAAGAATTCGAGTCGTTAATGTAATATTATATCAGTGAAAAAGCTTTTTTATTGTTAAATGCGTTTTTCTCCTCGCTAGAATATAATCTTATATTTTACATTATTATTTATGGGGATATTAAAACATTTAACCAGGGAAAAACGTTTTTAGTAGCCAAAAAATTTCAGAAAATTCATCTGACTAGATATTCTAAAAACTACAAATTTTTACTGAAATGAAAATTTGGAGGATTTATTTTTTTGCAGGATAGTTTTGAATTTTATTTTTTAGACCTGAGACACAAAGATCTTAAATGACAAATGCAACTAATTTTTGCATTCCATCATTATGTATTAACCAGGAGTGTATTTATAATTTTTTTTGAGAGGGAATTTTTAAATATAAATATCCCCCTCCTCCCATACATAAAATTTTTTTAAAATACTAGATATACCTGAGCTTCGAGGGGACCCGGGCCATCTCAAAGACAAAAAATCTGGTGTGACTGGCGAATTTCCTTTGGTAATCGAAAGTTGTGTTCTGTGCTTGTCACACCAGATTTTTTGTCTCGACATGTATTTAGTTTCCGACAGTACGATACATTCGATTTTCAAGATGTAAAATTTTTGTGTGAAAATGTTTATATTTTGTTTCTATGGCAACCATTTCTCCTATCTTTTCTATGGAGTACAAGAGTAAAGTGGTCTTCAGAAGATTTCAATGACAAAATGAGAATATATATTTTATAGAGAATCTAAAAAATAAAAGATTTTTGAATTTGAAAAAAAAAAATCGTTGGAGCGAATTTTGAGTAAATCGAAAAAAACTGAAAAAGTGCATCAGTAAAGTACTAGTACTCTTTGGTCGATTTTGTTCAAAAGCTTCGTATCACATCCAAGGGGGGTGCCTAACTTAAATATAAAATTTCAACCTCCTAGCTATTTTCGTTCTTGAGATATTTTGTTCACAGACAGACCCAGAGACACAGAGACAGACAGACAGACCATGTTGCGAAAACCAATTTTTTGGATTCAGGGGACCTCAAAACGTGAAGATCCATCAAAATCTCGACATCGAATCTTTGACATGAATCCAATACTTCTCTCTTCTCTATATATATTAACATATATATAGAGGTAAGAGCTTTTATTTATGCGACTTTATTCACTTTTTTAAAACAAAAATACCGTATAGAAATTGACCATATAACCGTATAGGCCTATATGTATATAGATTTCAAAAATTTGGGGGTAGGGGCCCGGGCTCCCTTGGCCATCCCCTTATATACGCCCCTGGTATTAACATATTAAAAGCTATTTATCCTAAATGGTCGAATCTATTGCCTTTCTTACCTGTTACCTCTTATACCATACATGAATTACTAAAAATTAATTTTACTATATTATATTCAAAATCACGTTTTACTTAATAATTCTTAACAATAGAATAATAGAAAACTAGTGTTTCTTAATATTCTCTTTCAACATGATTTGTTTTAATTATTTCCTAAAGTCAATAATGAGTCATCAGCAAATGATATTAGAAGTCAGACTTGAACAAATAAATAGATGAAACGAGCGATTTCCATTTTAATAGTTCCTTTTTTTTTATCCTGAGGCTCCCTATCGTCTTTTTTACCCTCTGTGCAAACAACATTTCTCTTTTACTTTCGGTCTTCTCATTTAATTGCATTTGCACCCTTTCTCACGGCAAACTAAGCGTTAAATAATCACAATTTAAGATGTAAACAATTATTTTTTTACGATATTATTAATATTTTCTTTTAAAGTATAGGCAGGCCTACGGTATGATAATATTGTGCAATTTTAAAATATGATAAATAAAAAATCTGGTGTGACTGGGCACAGCACACAACTTTCTCTTACCTTCGGTAATCGAAAGTTGTGTTCTGTGCTTGTCACACCAGATTTTTTGTGTCGACATGTATTTAGTTTTCGACCATAGGGTACGATTGATTTCAAGATGTAAAATTTATAAGTATGGGAAAATTTTATATTTTGTTACCATGGCAACCATTTCTCCTATCTTTCCTATGAAGCACAAGAGTAAAGTGTGCTTCAAACAATTTTGAGAGCAAAATCAGAATATACATTTGAAAGAGCATCTAAAAAATAAATGATTTTTGAATTTTAATCAAAATCGTTGAGCGAATTTTGAGAAAATCAAAAAAACTGAAAAAGTACATCAGTAAAGTACTAGTACTCTTTGGTCGATTTTGATTAAAAGCTTATTTTCAGCCTAGGAGGGTGCCTAACTTAAATATAAAATTTCAAACTCCTAGCTCATTCCTTCATGTTAAAATTGAAACCACAGAAGAACAACAGACAGACAGACAGACAGACCATGTCGCGAAAACCACTTTTTGGATTCAGGGGACCTCAAAACGTGAAGATCCATCAAAATCTCGACATCGAATTTTTGACATGAATCCAATACTTTCTCTCTATATATATATTACATATATACATAGGTAAGAGAAAGTAAAAAAAATCTGGTCGACTTTTTGACATGAATCCAATATTTTCTCTCTCTATATATTAACAATATATATATATAGAGGTAAGAGAAAGTAAAAAATTAAATTACAAAATTAAAAAGGTGAGACTACCTAATAGTCAGGGGAATTAACTAAAAATTTATTTTTCCGATCTTCTTCAGGATAGTTAATTGTTATTTAATAATAACAAATGAAGAAAAGCGAAACGTCAGCAGTTAAAAAAAGGAAATAATTTTATTTAATTCCCTGCCTTTTGATTCTTCTCTCCCTAAAAATTACATTTTATTTTCGTTATTAAATCATCAAAAACTCAAACGTAAATACCGGAATAATAGAAAAATAAAAAATATTTTCGTTTCAAACTTATTCGTATATAATTACACTAAAATAAGATATTATAGAGGTAAAAAAAGATGAACGATCTCTGGTTTAAAAACAACTCATTTTATGATACTTTTAAATACTAAGCTTAACTTTAAATTAAAAAAAAAAAAAGAGGAGAGAGAAGAAATATAATCAGATTTCAAGACACGAATCAAATTGGTTTAATTTGATGGTACTGAACACCTGAGCCTAATTACTATTTAAGGATGACTGACATTTGATCAGCTCTACCTTAAAATTAGAGAAGCTACACAAGTTTGCTTTCAATTAATTATTTCTATTCATCTTTACTAAGAATCTCTTCTCTCTTCTCTTTTGATTTCATTCAATATCTTATTTAGAATAGAAAAATAAAACGAGATAATTCTAAGAAATCGTACAAACCTGAGCAAAAAAAACAGAGAAACCACCTTGCAGAGAATACTTAATAGATAGATAGATCTTTCTATATGAATATAATAGAAAAAAAGACTAATATTTTCCCAGTTCTTGAAATAGATCCCCATTTTGATCTAGCCACAATTTTTCTAATTTTGTTTACAGACTATAATCATTTAAATAAATCTCAGCCCAAGCAGAAGAAACATTGCTTATAGGCCTAGATATATCTATCCATTTGTAAAGAAAATTTAATTTCCCGGGTCGTTAAATAAATTATATTATCTTAATCTTAATCGTTTTTGGTTTGACTTTAATTATTTCTATCGCCGCAATATTTGATGTTGATTATTATTTTTAATTTCTTTTATATTATGAATTATTATTTAAATCTAAACTGGTTGACTCTAATTAAAACTTGATTTAATTAGGAAAATTACTGGGGCTAGGGGGTCGACGGTTCGCATCCCGTTCCAGGCGAGCAATTTATTTCAATTGAATTGGCTACCAATCAAACGAATAGGGGCGGAATCTAAATGGCCTCAGATGCCAAAAAAGAACTTAAATAAATTTAAAAAAAAAAATTGGGTAAATTTAAAATAAAAAGATGAGGTAACATATTTAAATATATTATATTTTTATTTAAACACCTGATATGTATTATTTCGTCACTTATTGTGTCAACTTTAATATTCGTTTCACTTCTGAAGATGATTGAAACTTTGTTTTTATTTTTAATTTACTGAATTATTTTTGTTTGTTGCATAAACTCAAACAATAAAAGTTGAGCTGTATTTCAAGGGGCGTCTTTAATGAATCACCATCTCTTTGTTCGAAACCTATATATCTGTCTGACAATGTGGAACGTAACGAAGGGATAAATAAATGCATAAGAGTAAGTAGAGGGTGATTTTCTGATTAATAAAATTATTATTTGTCTAAAAAATTGACCTCAACACATATATTTTCTTTTAAAATAATTTATTATACTCAGTAAAGATTTCTAAATAATAATTAGTTAAATTAATTTCTCAACAGGTTTTAAAAAATATTTTTTGAAAACTATTTCAAGGAAATACTTTTAAGGGTGTAAAGATTTTCATTAAATTATACCTAAATCCAGGAAAGAGATTCATCTCACAAATTATATTTTTTAAATGCAAATGACAGATTATATATTTGGAATGCTAAAATGATATAATTGCTGTTTTGGTGAACCCTGCGGTTATGGTTTTGGATGTTGGCGTCCGTTTGTCGATATTATATATCCTAGCTGCGAGTCTAACTAGGTATAATATGGCCTGTAATGTCTGCAATTTCAGAGGGAAGGAGAAGGAGAGGTGTGGCGCCTGCTGGTCATCGCCGGCCTCTCATTACCAACTCGCCTCCCTCTCCTCATCTCCATCTCTTCAGATATTTTAATAAACAACACAAGATAACTTCACAACTTCTTGATAAATTATCCAATTCATTTTAGGCTGACTAATCAATTCTTTTCTTTGAGCCGAATTAGAAAATTTGATAAGTCAGCTAATCGGTGATAATTGGAGGATAACTAAAACTTGGGTGGAATTTTTTTTTTCTTAGGGATCTTTTCCAAGTACTTTGACTGGGTTAAGGTAGTTTCTCTTTTTTGAAAAAATGAAATGCATCAGATAAATCTCAGGGGCCCACATCTTGTGGATACGTGGATGGCGATCACAAGCTTTTCGATCTGGGCTATCTCTTCCTTCGGTATTTTCAACAGGCGTCAGACCGTGCAACGGGCTGGCCTGTTCTATTCCTTCCCAGTCGCAAAAACACCTGAATAATACATTTAGGAAACCGCTGACCCTACACCACGGAAATAAGACGAGGAAAGAAGAAGAAATGCCACAGAAATTAATGGAGAAATTAACAAAAATGTTGACTTTCGGACACGCGCATAGTTTATTAAAGCTATGTTTTTCTCTTCTATCATAAAACTGAACCTGTTGTAGTATAAACTGTAATATTATAATAAATAGTTTAGCCAGAATTCTACTTTGTGAAAATATTTTTCTCTTCTCATTTTCTAAAACAGCGCTTTCCAACCTTTTTTGATGTGCGGCCCACTTTTTCCGTAAAAAAAAAAAACACTGAGGCCCAGTATATGTATATAGCCTATATATACTGTATATAATTTTTATCATTCCTTAGACATCCGCGGCCCAGTTCCAATCATCCCTCGGCCCACAACTGGGCCGCGACCCACGGGTTGGGAACCACTGTTCTAAAAAATTCAAATTCTCAGATGATAGAATCGTTTATTAATTTATATTTTACGATCTATAGCTGTTTGTATTATAGGTTGTAGCTAGAGTAAAAAAATTGAAATCAAATTTTGATATTTGTATTTTTTTTTAGTATTCTTTTCCTTCCCGATTAGGACCGAAACGCCAGTAAAGAGGGAATTCTAATTAATTAGTTCCTCAGTTCATAATTTTCCAAGCATTATTTCTTTTATACTTATAGTATTTAATTAATTTAAACCCTTTTGTTGTCAGAAAGATGATTTGGAAGGGTTAAGTATAAAATTAGTCTTTAATATGTCCAGAGTTGACTACAAAGAGAGTTTCTGCAAAAAAAATCCCTTTGGGCAAACAAAAACAAAAGAGATTCTTAGATAAAAACATTTTGAATAAATTATTTTAATTTAATCAAACAATAATCTCTGAACTGTAAATGGAAAGAAATGATCCCGAATGGATAAAACCCTTTTTCCTCTCTCTTCTTATTTCCTATTCAAATGATTCCGAATGCGTTCAATACCCACGCTCTCATTTTCATTTGCTCTTTAATCCTATTGTTTTTACCTTTGGAATTCCAATTGTTCTATTCAATACACAATTCATTGATCGACGGTAAAACTAATTATTAAATTTGAAAATTTGAAATATCAAACCAAGACGATGACTGATAGCGTCATCTCCAATCCCCCGCATTTCCCAAAGCAAATATAATTTCTTAGGCTGAACGCACACCAATTAAGCAAAAACGTTTTCGAACAAAAAGTTTTTGCCTAGAACTATTTTTTCAATGCTTTTCTATGGGTCAACGCTCACCGAAGAGACAAAACACAATTGGACATGATTCGACACCATTGAACAAAATGTTTTGCCATTGAGCGTTTTGCTCGATCGGTCTGCGTTGGCATTGAGCAAACGTTTTGCTCTTGGAAAACTTGTAATTAATTAAACGTTTTGTCCGAAAACGTTTTTGATCAATCGGTGTGTATTGGCATAGAGGAAAATGTTTTGCCATTGAGCGTTTTGCTCGATCGGTCTGCGTTGGCATCGAGCAAAACGTTTTGCTCAATTGGTGTCCGTTCAGCCTTAAATCAATACTTCAACAATGCTTAAAAATTTATCTGTTACCAATTGAAACAAAGATTTTGAAAACTTGTAATTAATTAAATAGTTTTATCAGTTTTTCTTAATTTTTTTTTTTAGATGCTCTTTAAAATACATATTCTCATTTTGCCATTGAAATCTTCTGAAGACCACTTTACTCTTGTATTACATAGGAAAGATAGGAGAAGTGGTTGCCATGGTAACAAAATATAAATATTTTCCAATAATTATAAATTTTACATCTTGAAATTATCTCCTATACCAAACGTCGCGGGTTCGGACCCAGGCAGTCCGAGGATTTTATTTAAGCCATTCGGATACCAAATGGCTTAAATAGAAATGCCTGAACCCACAATATATATATTAATTACAACGGTTATCGTCTAAAGTCTTAAATGGCCTAAGTTGCCGAAAAGACTGTGTGAATGTGTGTGTGAGTGTGAGTGTGAATGAGAAAAAAGTGTGAATGTTTAAAAAAAAAAAAACATCTTGAAATTCGAATGTACCGTACTGTCGGACACTAAATATATGTTAATTAAATATATGTAGACACAAAAAATCTGGTGTGATAAGCACAGAACACAATTTTCGATTACCGAAGGTAAGAGAAAGTTGTGTGCTGTACGCTAGTCACACCAGATTTTTTAATAAAAATTTTAGGCATTTATTTCTCTAAAATCTTTATTTATATCATGCAATTAACTTTGAAATTGTTTTTTTTTTTTGTTTATCCTGGACTAATATTGTGAATATACATGGAATCTGATTTCCATAACTTGCCCATTGGAATTCTTTGCACGCTTTCAACTCTTCACTCACATCGTGGTGGATTCAAATTAAAATCGATATTTTTATTTTTATTTTTATTTTGAAGTTGAAAAGAAATAAAAAGAAGAAAACAAGCTGTGATTTTCTGTTTGGTTGAAATCAGACAGAGATCAGCATCCGGAGCCTCTGACCCTTCTGACTCTCTCTCTTTTCCTCACTCACCTGTCTGATCCGCCGCCAAATTATTATTACACGAAGGTCGCGTATTGCGCAAATGTTAAATCAAAAAAATAAATAAATAATTAACAGCGCTTGTTTGATAAATTTAAACATACAGTACAGTAGTATCTATTTGATTTTTACAAATAAAATAAAATCTTTTTTATGCACACTCTAAAAATTATTTTGGCAATCTCTCGAAATATACCTAATAAGAAAAATATTAAATTTGAATTTTTGATTATCATTAATTAATCTTATTTCTTTTGTTTCAGGTGAGTTAATTCTTCATTCCATGATGGTATGTTTGAACTATAGGCCTATTAAGGTAAAAAAAAAATATTCATAAATTTGTTTAACGTACATAACTGATTCGCCAGTTTAACTGGAATATTTTTTTGCTAGTGAATCAAGTGACGCCGGGAGCTGAACCCCGGATCTCCAGCATATCCGGGGGTTTGGTATAATTCCTTTGCACCAAGACAACTCGACGTCTTAGAGGCCAGGGGACACTTGATTCACTAGCAAAGAAATATTCTTATAAATCGTGTTAAATAGTAAGCCTAATCTCTAACTTTTACTTTCTCTTACCCTTTATATTTAAGTTGGATTCAAAGATATTGACTAAATTCTCCATTGGTGTTTTTAAATGCACATTCATAAATGGCTAGTAGATAAAACCACTCAATTTTTACTTACTCTTGTACTTCATAGAAAATAAGAAATGGTTACCATAATAACAAAATATACATCTAAATATTTTCTCATACTTATAAATTTTACAGCTTGAAATTCGAATGTACTGTACTACTATCGGAACTAATCATATCTCGGCACAAAAATCTGGTGTGACAAGCGCAGAACACAACTTCGATTCCGATGGTGTGTGCTCTGCAATCAGTCACATCAGATTTTTACTTTCTCTTCTCTGTATATATGTAAATATATAGAGAGAGAAAGTATTGGATTCATGTCAAAAATTCGATGTCGAGATTTTGATGGATCTTCACGTTTTGAGGTCCCCTGAATCCAAAAAGTGGTTTTCGCGACATGGTCTGTCTGTGGGTGGGTGGGTGGGGGGGTGTGTGTTCAATTTTAAGCATGAAGGAATTGAGCTACGAGGTTGAAATTTTATATTTAAGTTAAACACCCCCGGGACCGGAAAAATAAGCTTTGAATCAAAATCGGCCAAAGAGTACTAGTACTTTACTGATGTACTTTTTCAGTTTTTTTCGATTTTCTCAAAATTTGCTCCAACGATTTTTTTTTCAATTCAAAAATCAATTATTTTTTAGATGCTCTTTAAAATGTATATTCTCATTTTGCAATTGAAATCTTCTGAAGACCACTTTACTCTTGTATTTCATAGGGAAGATAGGAGAAATGGTTGCCATGGTAACAAAATATCTTAAATATTTTCCCATACTTATAAATTTTACATCTGAATTCATATGTTCCTTACTGTCGGGAACTAAACATATGTCGACACAAAAAATCTGGTGTGACAAGCACAGAACACAACTTTCGATTACCGAAGGTGAGAAAGTGTGTGCTGTGCGCCAGTCACATCAGATTTTTTTCTTATACAATTTTCAAGTCCTTCGTTATTTAATCGAATTATTTTTCTAATTTATAACTTTATTTTCTATTCCATGATTTTTATCTAATTGGTTCTTTATTAGATATCCATATTTCTTTTATTCGTTCCAATTTGAAAGAAACTAATCCTGCATCTCGATGGGTAGGCAGAGACTATTTATAAAACTATTATTATTTTAAGAGACAACTTTGAAGTAAAAAAATAGCGAGTTCCGACATATTCAAAAATAATTCTCTTAGTTATATACTTAATATATAATCTTCAAAAGAGATTCACATCTGCTGCATAGGGTTCAAAAGAAAATACCTTCATCTCATTTTATTTGTAAGATTCGAGAGAGGCAGTCTCGTCATTTTAGTTTTTATGGTTTTCTTCTTTGAACAACCAGGAAGAAAACACCTTGTCACGTCCAGCGAATAGGCAATTCTTTATTTTTTATTCACCATTCTATTTATATATAAATGAATATTTAAATATGTACAGGGAGGGACAATATTAAGTCCCACCCATGTTTTTTCTACTTGTGATTATTGCATTGTTTTTAAAAAAATTATTTATTTTTTAATGGAAACTTTCATGGTTCAAACCTAGAAAATTTCCAATAAAGATTTTCATTTTCTTTTATAAAAACAATGAAATAATCACAAGTAGAAAATGCATAGGTGGGATTTAATATTGTCCCTCACTGTACCTATATAATAAGTGATACGGTCAAAAGTTAGAGTTAGTCGTATTTATTCACTCTGGTCTACTATTTTTAGTTTCCGATTATGAACCACCTTGTATAGATAATTAATATTTAGCAAACGTATGAGGTTTTTCAAAAATGAAAAAAACTTTATGTTCCGTAGTGTAAGAAATGTTTGGAGGGGGGTGGAGCTGATTTAAATGATTTTTCTTTGGCGTTTTATTTAATTCCACTTGCACTTGTTATTTTTACTTTCTCTTACCTATAGAAAATGTATTAATATTAGAAAGAAAGTATTGGTTTCATGTCAAGATATCTAGATTTTGATGGATATACACGTTTTCTTTAAATTCCCCATTAAAAATTATTTTCTAATAATCTATATTTTTTCTAATTTAAATAATTTGGATCGTTACCAATTATCTATTAGCACAAGTTTTTAATTGTTTTAACAAATGGAAATCTAGAAAAATCGTGTAGGCCTAGTAATTGAATCTTTCAAAAATAATTGTTACTACACTATCTCTTAACTCATTTAAAAATTTCCTTAATTTCAACGAGTTTCTCAAGTTTTGCTTTATTTTAAAAACGCATCTCTTTAATTAATTGTCTGAAGTAATCTATTTGACAGAAAGATTTTGAATTTATGTTGTGTTCACATAAAGGACAGTCTTTTTTAACAACGATATAATTAACCTCTCTTACTATTAGATAGCTATATATAAAAAATCTTGAATGCAAATTAATCATAAAACAGTTTGTTCTTTATATAATTAGTTTTTTTTTTTAACTAATAAAGTTGTTTTATCCTCTGGGTATTAAAGATATTTAATTATGATCTTTTAAAAGAATATTTTTTTTTATAAAAGGGTTATTAAAACTATTAATTAACAAAATGTACTTCAAATTATAATTCTTATAAAGTATCTATTTATATTTTTAATTAAAATTTATTATTTATTACATTCAGAAGGGAAAAAATTAGAATTGATCTGCAATAGAAAAAAAATTTGAGTTGAAATTAATAATTGTTTATTATATAAAGGAGGGAGCTACGTGAAATAAGGTTGAGAAAGAGAGACTACCTTCAGCAGGTATTATGTTATATACACTTATTGAATAGTATTTATATGAAAAATTTATAGTTTAATGAGAAAGTTTTTTCTTATTTTAGCCATGTGTTTTACTGGTTGCTTATCTAAGAGATTGCAGGCTTTTTCACTTTTGAAATTTTAATCAAATTATTATTAATATTATTTTTTTTTTTTTTTATTCGCTTGGGTTGCCATTATCTCTTTAATGAAATTTTTAATGCGTTTGTAAATCATTTAATTTTAATGTTCACTCTTCTAAATAATCATCTAACTAGATAGAATTGCAATTATAAAATACGATCTTACAAGTTTCAAAAAATTGACTATTATTAAAGGTAGCTAGTCATTAACGGTAGTAAAAAGATTTTTTTATTCTTTGGAAAAATATTTATATTTAAATTTGAGATTACTTAATTTATATTTGAGAAAATAATACGGTGATCAAACCAATATTTTTCAAAAGTAAGAAAAGTCAATCGATAATCTATTAAATTATATTATGTACTAGTCGCAAAGCCCCCCTTGGGGGGGGGGTTTTTTAGAAAATATACATACATATTTACATACACACATACACCTTTCCCCCTTTTTTTTTTTATATATAATAATACTGTATTTTCACAAACTATTTAAATATAACTAATTATTCTTGACTTTAATTACTCTTTTAATCTGCTAATTGGTTTCGATAAAATCTATGCAACTTTAGACTGCATTTATTAGCTACTGCATGCGCATGCAATACTTGTATTAAATGATTTCCCTTTTAAAAAGGCTTAATATTATAATTAATAGGTACACAGAATTTTTAATTTTCAAATATTTTTATTTATAAATTGAGCTAACAAACAATACTTCTTCTGCATAGCTACTTTGTATTTTTGTAATTTTCTTTAGAGCCCAAAAACCGGATTTATGAAAGTTTGATGCGTAACTCACCTTTCACCCACACTGACATTTTATATCCAAATTAATGTCTTTACTAATAATATTTTAAAATGGCCAGGAAGATTACTACTTTATTTTCTTGTCGGAATTTCAATAGTCTATAAATTCTATTTTATAATGAATAATTAATTTATTAAATTGTTTTCTTTGATAAAAAAACGAAAGCCTTCGATATTCAAATGATCTGTTTGACGAAATTTGCATTTATTTAAGATAAAACTCTTTTTTATTGTTTTCAACTACTGATGAAATTTTTTTTTTATATACCGAATCACAATTGTGTATAAAATTTAAAGAAAAATTTATCGATGATAAATTTCATATTTTATTTGAAAAGAAATTATTGATATAAAATAAAATTTTTTTTTATAAACATCATTTTCATTTCAGAATTAATAACTTAATAAAATTTTTTTCAAGATCTCTATAGCTATACATAAATTTTAAAAATACGAGAATAAATTTACATCTCATATTAAGTGTTAAATTGTTATATGAAGTGATATGTTTATTATAACATTTTTATTTTTTATATAAATTTGTCTAATTTCAACTGCAAATATTTTTAAAGTTTTTTCTTTGCGTTTTTATTCTCTCAATTGAGGGATCACATAGGAGATTATAGAAAGTAACCGGCCCATCGTAGGGCCTGTTGCTTGATAAAGGAGGAATGCTTGAACTTATGATTGTCATAATTTGCACTTAAATCGCTTTAATTATAAAATACTCGGAAAATATTCCATCTGGGTGCTTTGGTGATTGTGTAGAGCCTCCGGCGGTGCACATTGCATGACTCATGCGGCTTGTATTGATTATGTTTATACACTCATTGCATATATATGTGTATGTATGTATTGTGTGTGTGTGTGTTCGTAATGTGTGTGTCTATCTTGCCATATGCACGAACAGGTAACGCGATTAAAAATGTATTGAAATCCCTAATCTTGATAAACAAATTGGAAACTAAGCGTCATTCATCGTCTTCCAACTATTCATATTTTTATCTCCATCACGGACCAAATTGGTTAATTTCTTGGATACCCTTGATTGCGATATGTTCACTTTTCAAACAATTCTTAATAACTAATTTCCAGGGCCGAATTTACGAAGAGGCGAACTAGTCTCGGAGCGGCAAAATTTGTGAAAAAACCTCCTTATTTACATACCTATACATTTTGGGGGGGGGGGTTTTTCAAATAGAAAATTTGATGTTGAAAAGGTATAGGTAATCAGAGTCCACAGACGTGTTAGGTTATTTCTCAGTGTGGGGTGGTTGAGGGGAAGGGGGCGACAATAGTTCACTGCCTAGATGCGACAAATGCTTAAAGCCGCACCAGCTAATTTAATTTTGTTTTGTAAACCACTTTTCCTATTTCGCCGCCCGGGGCACATGCACCCACTGCCCCCCCCCCCCCCCTCTAGATCTGGCCCTGATAATAATGATTGTAGTGAAGACAAAAAATAACAAACTTATCTAAAAATAATATTAAATTTTTATTTTGAATTATTTATCTAAAGCCGCTCTAGGGGAAGGGGTGGGGGCATTGAAATGGGTCCAGGGGCGCCAGAATTTGGGGGCGGCCTTTTGGCTGTAATGAATAAAAAAATTTATTTGTTAAATATTTTTTTAAAACAAAATGTTCTGGTATTTAAATTTATAATTTTTAGAAATATTTTTTTAATTTATTAAAATTACTTAAAACTGAGAAGCCGCCACTAACATGAATAAAATAGCATATCACGAATATATTTTATATTAATTCCAGGCAGTTGGGTAAATAACACCCCCGCTGACCGAATGCGGGGGTGGGGGCGCGGTAAGTTAAGGGGCGCTGCAACCCGGGAGCATACAAAATATATAAAGAAATTTAAAAAATAAAATAAAAAAGGGTTACTAGGAACACCGGATTGGATCCCGATCAGACTCCAGTTTATTTTGGTTCACTTGAATAATTGGGGCCCAAAAAATAAATATTTATTTATTTATTTATTTTGATTATAATATATAATAGCATTGCTGTTTATTTTTATTTTTCTTTTTTTTATGTAATATTTTCGAGACCAAAGATTTTTTTAGCTTTGATTTAGATTGTTCATCCTTACTTCCCATTCTAAATATAGAAAGAATAAATTTCAAAATCATCTCTCAATGGGAAATAGCTTAAATTTCCGTGATGACCAGTCAGGAGCAAGGCCAAACTTTAATAGCACTTTTCAAGCATTTAAATATTTTATATCAATAAATTTCTTAATGACATCGTGTGCTCATTATCTTGATTGATTATCAAAAGTTAGTTATTAATGAAATCACCTTGAGAAGAAAAAATCTTAGCTATTTATAATCTAATGCAGAATTTACCTGTTGCGTGAGTCATCATAAAAAAAAGAAAGGTGGCAGATCGGAGCCTTTAAAACGACATGTGAAAAATAGAGGAGCTTCAAACTGATTTATCTCGAAGAAAGAGAGAGGGAGAGAGATGTTCTTTTTTCCGATAACTACTAGTAATAGTTAATGACTAGTACTTGGAGTGCTTTCGTAATCGAAGAGAAAGAAGCCTTAAGGATGTGGCAGACACGTGTTCTCCACTTTAAAAGTTTTGATTAGAAAAATTCCTAGAGCAATAATTCATCAGTCCTTAATTTTAATTTTTAACTCTCATTCTAAATAATTATTAAATAAAAATTTGATCCTAGTCAATAAATCATACCTAGGAAGGTTATATTTACTTATTATATAATAATTGTCGGCTATCTCTTATTAAATTGGGGGTCGTGGTACTTAGATTTCTCCCTTATTGTCTTAATTTTACTTTATAAATTAAAAATTTCATACATTTTAATTTACTTTAATAATATTGAAAAAGAATTCGACACTTAGGTTATTTATTTTTCTCTAAATTACGTCAGAACAAAGGTACATATTTTTGTGATTCCGCACTTGTTTGTTACGCCATTGTTTTTTACACTTTTTTTTTATTTTTTTTTTTTTAAACATTCACACTTTTTTCTCATTCACACTCACATTCATACACACATTCACTCAGTCTTTTCGGTAACTTAGGCCATATAAGACTTTGACGAAAATTGTTTTTTTTTTTTTATTTCTTTCGATGGAAATGCATGAACATGTTGATTGTTAATGGGCATGCATTTCTATTTATTTATTTTTTCCTTTTGTTTTGTTTTGTTGTATTTGTTATTGTATTTAAATTTGTATTGTGTTTGTTGGACCTAGCCACCGAGGACTGGTGCCTCTAAGCGGGTCGTAATAAATTTATTTATTTATTTATTTATAACCGTTATTTAAGAATTTATCTATTTTTGGGGTCCAGGCATTCTTATTTAAGCCATTTGGTATCCAAATGGCTTAAATAAAATCATCGGACTGCCTGGGGTCTGAACCCGCGACGTTTGGTATATGAGATTAGCACTCTAACCCCTACACCAAGCCCCGAGGGCGTTTTTTTACACTTATTTCGTTTATATTATCATTCGAAATAAATCAGTATAATTTTGTTTGATAATATATTTATCATCAAAAATATTATCAAAAAAGGAATTGGATAAATTATTTTAACAATGAGATTTTTATGCCCGTGTGCACCACACATCTTAGATTTAAGATCTAAGATGTGTGGTGCAAACGGCTCGTCTTATATCTTACAATTGAATTTGAAATCAGGAAATCGAGTCTTAAGATTTGTGCCTCCATCGCATAAATAATAACAATAAGAAATATTTATTTCAAAAAAATCTATATATAAATAGTCGAATAGGTAAAATGCCACTTTTTGTTTTTTAGGTTATGGAAGTCCTTTCGGCATCTGAGGCCAATAGACTTTAAACCATACTTAAAAATTACGATACATTTATTTGGATTTATTCATTTGAATACAATGGTGTAAATAAATACGCCTGGACCTCAATATATATACCAGATATACCTCATTTAAATAATTTGAAAATCGTTAAAGTCTATATGGTCTAAGATTCCGAAAAAGTTGAATCCATGTCATTCAGCCACTTTTTTTTATACCAATTGATTTAAATAAATATTCACCGGACTGACTGGGATCCTAACCCACAGCCCTTGGTTATTAAAAGTTAAATAAGATTTTTACTTTAACATAATTTAGATAAGCAGATAAATTATGTTTAATTTTCTAAATTTGATGATTAAAATATAATTCTAATAATAACAAAATATGAAGGAAATAAATTAAAATATTTTCTTTAAAAAAAAAATTGATAAAATTTCCAAGATTAAAAATGTATATTACATTTACATCTTGATAAAAGAATAACAAAAAAAAAAAAAAATGTTGAGTTATGTTTATATTATACCATTTTATTGACAAATCGCTTAGTCGGTCGCAAAGCTTAAAAAAAAAAGAAGGTGTGAAATGGTCATTTTTCTACAAATGGAATCGCATTTATTTTACACAAGCCAAGAAAGAGAAAAAATTACCATTTTTTGGTCATTTGTAAAATGAATAAAATCAAATCATCGGAGTGTAATTTCTCTTTATCACTTTTATCATAAATCTCGTTCCCATATATAACGATGACTTTTTGATAAATAAATCTCTAACTCTTATCTTTGACTTGTCCACTAGACTTTAATTATTTTCATCTATTAATATACGTATTTTTTTATCTTAAGAATTTTAAAAATTCGGTATGAATAAAAGAGTATATCACACAATTACATCTTACCTAAGGGAAAGTTATATTTTCTTTTCCATAGTGAGAGTTTACTATTTATTTTACTAAGGCCATTAAACTATTTTTATTATAATTTATTAATTAATAGAGGTCTATTTATTTAATAAGTGTTACTTTTCATTGAATCACTCCATATAACAATACCACTCCAAAGTTCTTTAATTTTTTTTTTTTTTTTTTTTTTATAAATCAATCTTAAGGCGGCTACAAACTTGACAAGTATGCCTGTGCAATCTTTTTGTACAAGCAAACTGTAGCGTCTGTATAAGAATTTTCCGCAAGCATTTAATTGTGCAAGCCGCTTGATGCTCGATTGAATTTTAATCTTACACAAGCATATTTGCGCAAGCATTTTTTTTGAAAAAATGTTTTCCCAAAAACATAAAAGAATAAATATTTCTTCTTATTCTTAGCAGTGAAAAGACGATGGGTCATTCACAATTTTTTTTTCATCCATCCATTATATGAAATATAATAAAACCACAAGTCGAACCCTATTTCTCTTACTTTCTTTAATAAATCTACACTGTTATTGATATGACACCAGAGGTTCAGAAGAGTCTTTGGCTTCATCATCACCCAGATGCTTGCCTGGTTGCCGAGACAGCTCACACCAGCTGCTGCCAAACACTAGTTTACATCACCATCCGGTTCCAAGTGTGGAAAATCATTAAAACCTTTCATATTTTATAAAAGAAAATTTAATTTAATACAAAAATTCCATATTTTTGATATCTAATAACCGAATTTTAAATTAAATGATTTTTTTAAAGAAAAACTAAAAACTTCTTTCACATAATACAAAATAAAGCTTTTTTTTACCTTCTCTTACTCTATAAATGAAATATATAGAAAGTATTGCGATCATGTCAAAAATTCGATGTCGAGATTTTGATGGATATACATGTTTTGAGCTCCCCTTGGGTCCCGCAAATTGGTCTGTGTGTGTGTCTGTGTGTAACGATTTTAAGAATTAAGAAATTGAGCTACCGGACTGAAATTTTATAATTCAATTAGGTACTCTTCTGGACACTTAAAACAAAGCTTTTGTACAAAATCGGCCAAAAATACTAGTACTTTACTGATTTACTTTTTCAGTTTTTTTTCGATTTCAACGATTTTGATTAAAATTCAAAAATCAATTATTTTTTAGATTCTCTTTAAAATGTATATTCTCATTTTGCCATTGAAGACCACTTTACTCTTGTACTTCATTGGAAAAAGTTGAGATTTTTTCAGTTTTTTTTTTTTTTTTTTTTATTTTCTCAAAATTTGCTCAAACGATTTTGATTAAAATTCAAAAATCAACAATTTTTTAAATACCTTTTAAAAAGTTTATCAATAAAATTTTTTGTGAAAATTGTTTGAAGTACACTTTATTGATGTATTTCAGACAGGAGCGTATATAGAAATTTTTTTCGGGGGGGGGGGGGCGAACTCAAAAATTTTTCTGCGAAAAATTTTTTTTTCACAGGAAAATTTTTGTGGAACATTTTTTCCTTTGCGGAACCAAAGTTTTCCATCCTGCGGAAAAATTTGTTGCGCTGATGTCTGTATATCCCTATATATGTATATGTGTTTGGAAAATTTCGGGGGGGGGCCGGGCCCCCTCGGCCCCCCCCCCGTTATATACGCCCCTGATTTCAGATTTTAACTTATAAAATGCAAGTGGTTAAGTTTGGAACTAAGGTGCTATTGGAAACTAAATATATTTCGACATAAAAAATCTGGTGGGACCATCACACCAGATTTTTTGAATCTCAAGCGATATAGTCTTCACACACATTTATTTATTATTAGCTACGGTAACTAAAATTGAGCAAATGGAATTTCTCCTTAGTGAAAGATTAATTAAACTTCATATAGTCTAATAATGGCACAAATAAATCGAATTTGTCTCAAATATTTCCATCCTGAAAATATCTTTTTAAAGTATTTTGCCGAAAATGAAATTAGATTTTACAGTGGCGACATTTCAACTTTTTCTGGGAGAGGGGGGGCAAACATTTTTTTTTCTTAAAATTTACTTACAAATAGGTACTCAAATTTGGCCAAAAGATATTTAATTTAATTGTTTAATTTTTACTGTTTATATACTGGTAGATATATTTTGAAATATTTTATTTAAGAATAATATAAAATTTTATAAAAATGCTGCTCCCCCCCCCCCCCCCCCACAAATGACTCCACTTATTTTAAGATTATTAAAATTGGTGTGAGGAGAGGGGGAAAAAGGAACGAATTAATTAAAATTGATTCATAATAGAAAATTATATCTCAGAAGTGAATAATCATCAAATATGAATTTAATTAACCGAAAGTCATAATTTGATTATCTAAACTCTTTGATTTTCGACAAATCATATAAAATGCATATGTAAATTTGTTCAGTTGTCATTTTCCCTTTCGTTAAAAGGAAATAGTGAGTAATTCACAATACTAAGAGAGTGAGAAGTGGAATATTGAGAGACGGCCGAGTGGCTGCTGTAGAGGCGCCATTCGCTCGATTGCCTGGGGCGTGACTTCCTGTTCTGCTGTTCAGCTGTACTGTTGTTGTTGTTGCTCACCTGACAAAGCTATGCCAAATTGGCCAACAATGGCGCAGCCTGACTCAGGGACTTTTCCTCTCCTTATGACCTTTTTTCTTTTTTATAACAAAAAAAAAAGCTTCAACTCCTTCCTTTACTAATTTAAATAATTTCATAGTTAGTCTTATCATGATTATATAATTTAATTTCTTTTTTTTTTTTAATTTATAACAAAAATTTAAATTCTTAGGTTAATTTTTAAAAGAAAAGATATGGTGTTACTGGTCGCACAGCACACAACTTTCTCTTTCGTTCGGTAATCAAAAGATGTTTTGTGCTTGTCACACCAGATATTTTGTTTAGACATTTATTTAGTTTGTGTAGAACGGTAGGCCTACATTAGAATTCAAAAGATTTTTTTTTTTAACTCACACTTTTTTTCCCATTCACACTCCACACACACACACACACACATAAACACAGTCGGAAACTTAGGCCATAGAAAACTTTTTACAATAACCTTTATTTAATAATATATACATTTGAGGTCCAGGCATTCTTATTTAAGCCAAATGGCTTAATCGGACTGTCTGGGATCCGAATCCGCGACCCTTGGTATAGAAGGCCAGCACGCTAGTCACTACACCAAGCGCGAGGGCAATTCAAAATTTAATATTTATTTTAACACATGGGAAAATATTTATATTTTGTTGCCATTGTAACCATTTCTTCTATTTTCCTTTAAAGTACAAGAGTAAAGTGTGCTTTAAACAATTTTGAGAAAAGAATAAGAATATACATTTCAAAGATCATCTAAAAATTAATTGATTTATGAGTATTAATCAAAATCGTTACAACAAATTTTGAGAAAATTGAAAAAACTGAAAAAGTACATTATGAAAGTACTAGTAGGCTACTCTTGGGCCAATTTTGTTCAAAAGTTTCTAACTCTAGAAAAAGCCTACTGAAAAAGAAACGTCTGCAACAAAATCAAACTTGATACACTTAAGTGGAGGCGAAACATCGAGGAAATTTATCTACAAGACAGTACACCAGCTTCACTATGTCCTGATTGAAGAGATCTATTTTCCCAAACTTGGATTGAGATTATTTGCATGCCCGAAACTATCGAAATGCATTCCATTAAAAAGAAGCAAACAAATTTTCTAACAAGATCGATTTTTTCGAATCTCCAATAAATAGTTTCATTAACGCATTGAAGAAACATTTATAAAGATGGATCATTGCATATTATTTTATTTATTAATTTAATTATTTCTCTTTTATTTATTTATTGATTTTCATCTCCTGACGCGTGCAATACACTAAGGCCCCGGAGCTCTTATATTCCACTAGTATCCATTTCATTGGCATCTTCGTCTCCACATTTGTTGGTGGACCGGCTGGCTGAGGGGTGCGAATACAGACCAGTTTATTTATTTATTTATTTAATATTAGAAGCGTGCAATATTCAACTAATAATAATACTACTCTAACAAATAATTATGCACTCCATCTCAATATAAATAGAATTTTGGTACTCGAAAAAAAATACATATAAACCTCGACATTTATATTTAGCTATTGAAAGTAGAATTTTATAAATTTTGCTATTTTATTAGAATGCTTTGCTTCCATCGGGATAATAAGTAGTTAAATATGTTATTTTTCGAATAGTCCAATTTGCGGCTTAATTGTAGAATATTACCGACATTTTTTTTTCTATGATAGGACCATTCTCTTCACTCTTGTACTTATAGCCTGAAATAGAGGTGGCAATGCCAATTTGACCCAGATTTCTATAAGAATAACGAGAATATAGAAGAAATATGAAGGCGACATTACCCTTTAAGAAACGTAACAAATAAACACACATTTATCAAATTGACTAGTTCTATTGATCAAATATTTTTTCATCAATCTGGATGGTTTTTGACCAAATAGAAAAGGTTATCGACCGGCTGATTGACTACTACTTCAATCATATCCACTTTACATTTTGAAGATAAAAAAAAAATAATTAAAAATAATAGATGTTTTTGATTGGAATAATTAAGTTGGGAATGGAATTGCGGTGCGGCGTTGTGTGGTCCAGCGAGGAGGGTGGAGGCACTTTGGCCCCGGGCCCCCCTCCCCCTCCCCCCTTTATCCCCTCAACGTGGGAGGCCGGGGCGAAATCAAGATTTATTGACGCTCAAGCCACAACTTAATTCACTTAATGGTCATTCACGCTTTGAGAGGATACTTACTTCATATTGCAGCACTCAAGACATATATAATTTAAAGGTTTTTTTTTTTAGGTTTCGAATATTTAAAATTAAAAACTTGGACTTAAAAATTTCAAGGGTGTGGTTGAATTAATTAAAATGTGAAAAAACTTAAATAGTGTTACTTTATTTGTATAATGCCTGATATCTCTTAGATTATGTTTATATACATATCGCTCATTTGCTGCAAGAATATCATAACTCAAAATTTATATTTTTTCAGGAGATGAAAAAAAATAAAATAAAATTGTAACACATTTTTATTGAAATTCGAATTAAAAATAGTAGCTATACAAATTAATTCTTTATTATCGAAAATATCTCTAGTACACCTTCCTCAGAGCTTTTTTTTTTTTTAACTGAAATGTTACTGTATTTGAAGTGAACAAAGAAGTTTTAAGAAAATGTGCGATTCAAAAGAATTAGATATTTTGCTGCGAGTATGATAAGCAAAATAGAGACAGACAATAGAGCTTGTTTTACCTGTCTGTAAACTCAATAAGTATGATTTTTGAATTATGACGTTATTGCAGCAAGTGAGCTATATATATAGAGAGAGAAAGTATTGGATTCATGTCAAAAATTCGATGTCGAGGTTTTGATGGATATACACGTTTTGAGGTCCCCTGAAAAGTGGTTTTCGCGACATGGTTTGTCTCCGAGTCTCTCTGTGTGTTTGGGAGGGGGGGGGTGTATGTGCCTCTGTGTGTGTGCCTGTCTGTATCCAATTTATTGCATGAAGGAATTGAGCTAGGTGGTTGGAATTTTATATTTAAGTTAGACACCCACCTAGGGAGTGAAAATAACCTTTTGATCAAAATCGGCCAAAAAGTACTAGTACTTTACTGATGTAGTTTTCAGTATTTTTCGATTTTCTCAAAATTCGCTCCAACGATTTTGATTAAATTTAAAAAATCAATTATTTTTTAGTCGTTCTTTCAAATGTATATTCTCATTTTGCTATTGAAATATTCTGAAGAGCAATTTACTCTGGTACTTAATAGGAAGGATAGGAGAAATGGTTGTCATGGTAACAAAATATAAATATTTTCCCATACTTATAAATTTTACATCTTGAAAATCGCCCTCGGGGCATGGCGTAGAGGTTAGCGTGCTAACCTCATATACCAAACGTCGCGGGTTCGGACCCCAGGCAGTCCGATGATTTTATTTAAGCCAATTGGATACCAAATGGCTTAAATAAGAATGCCTGGACCCTAAATAATATATATTCATAACGGTTATCGTAAATGTCTTATTGGCCTGAGTTGCCGAAAAGACTGTGTGAATGTGTGTGTGAGTGTGAGTGTGAATGAGAAAAAAGTGTGAATGTTTTAAAAAAAAAAAAAATATCTTGAATTCTAATATATCGGCGGAAACTAAATATATGTCGACACGAAAAATGTGGTGGGACAAGCACAGAACACAACTTTCGATTATCGAATGTAAGATAAAGTTGTGTGCTGTGCGACATTCACACCAGATTTTTTTAATTCAGAGCAGTCTATAAGCTTATCTCTTTCAAGGGATTGTACATATTCTTATATTTATTTAGAATTTAAAGGCACCATTGAATTGAATAAAGAGAAATCGAATTGCATCATAAATATTCTGTATATATTTCTGAACATTCACCTTTGGTTGGCTGCTCATATTCGGTTTGTAGATTATTCAATTATTCCCTGCCCTGGGGGTAAATGAGGGCTTCTCCATCTGCTGCTTGCTTTACAAAAGCCTAGCTTGATAATGTGTTTATTTTTGCGTTCGAATTGGCACATAGGCATCTTTATCTCCCCAGAGGGGATGTATCGAGGACATATAGGAGAAAACCATCCCCACTTCATCTCCAATCTCCCCACTTTTATATTTTATCATCTCGAATGGAATTTGTTCTCCAGCGTTAACACGTCTTCTTAGGTCTTGTTTTTTCCCTTTAAAAAAAAACTTCAAAGTGGTGATTTAATTTGTGATTTTATCCCCATATAATCATCTCTTTTCTTTGCTCTTTTTTCTCGTTCTATCTCAAATCCCTTTTTATTATGTTGCTCATAGAAAATTTAATTATATAAATTTATTTCATAAATCACTCATTTGGAATCAATTAAATTTATTTTAAGAGATTTTAATCTTGATTTATGAATATGTTTATTTTAAAGATGAGAATATGGAAACATTTTATAAATAACTAGATTTATTTTTTGAAATTTTTTTAAAGATTTGTTTAGAAATGTTTTTTTTTTTTTTTTTTTTCTGCAAAAGCTCAAAAAACCCAACGAAATAAAGTATTTTTAACTATATTTTTGATTAATTAATGAAGAAAATGGCTGTGTATATATAACATATGTTCAAATATATTTGCATTGTTTCATACAAAGGCTATTGTATATGACTGGCTTGTGGACAAACAAATTAACAACTTCATTTAAAACAAAAAAAAACTTTAATACAAATGAAGATGGCACAATAAATTTGGCTGAAACGTTTTGTAATAAAGAAGTGAAGTTTCCTACCTAGCTGTATTCCTCTTCATTCTGTGATTATATTTTTTGATTTCCTGAAATTTTATAATTGAATATCAAAAAATTAACTCGTCTAATTTCTATTTCTTATTCCTTAATGAAATTATTTTTTTTTCCACTACTATAATACCCTTCATTATCTAACACTAGTTAATACAAATAATATTCATACTCAATTCATACAAATAATATTCATACTCAATTTCTCAATTTTGGCTGATCGAGACTTTTCTTCCTGAATAATTAATATGTTCATTTTTATAATTAATGAACGTAATTACAATTAGGAGCCACCGTAGATAGAGAGGGTATATTCTACATAGGGATTTTTTCATAAATGCATAGACCTATCCAGTTCATTAAAGTTACTTGACCTCTTCTCTTATAATGGTGGTTAGGGAGTCTCCTCCCTTCTCAAGTTGATCTTTATTTCCTATCAACAGTCGATCGAAAATCCCCTAGCTATCGAATAACTCAGGGCTTCTCAAGCTGCGTGCGGGTCACAAAAAAAATCATCTCCGAAAACAAAAAAAAATTTCAAAATAAAATTATATTAATCAGTATTATCAAAAAAAAGGCAACATTCCATTTGTTATATTATTGTTACCTATTATTAAAACTTTTTTCTTGTTTTTTTCATCTTGTAATTTTCTATGACTTTGCATGATGCGAATTTTTAACAATTTCTCATTTGTTCAGAGTGATAGCCCATTAATGAAATTAATAGGTAATCGAAGATTATTCTTGTTTCATTACTAATAATTTAGAAGAAGTAAAGGTACGCAGTACCTAATTAATTTTGAAATGTAAAACCCGGTATTTCCCAGAACAATTTATTTAATCGTCTCTTAATCCTTTTATCCAAATATTTTTTCTAAGATATTCATTATTTTTCATTGTCATGTTTAAACGAAAGGCAAAATATGAATAACAAAAGAATTCGTGATTTTCGCTTTTTGTTAACATTTAAATATATCAATACTATTATTAATAATATAGAAATGAATATCATCATCCTTCCTTTCTTATTATATAATATTATAATATTAATAAAAGGATTGAGAATTATTTTATTGACTGGAAGAAAGATGAATATCATACCTTATTAAAATAATAATTATATAAGGTAGCCCTATGTCTTATGACTTCTTTATAATAGAACAATTAATAATTTCATTATCTTTGGTTATTTATTGTTATAATCTATTCAACTTTCAAAATGATTTTATAATTTGAGTAGTAAAATTCTTATTAAAACCTGTATTGAAATCATTGACGATAATATATATATATTTTTTTTTTTTTTTTTATAATAAAAAAAACACTCACTTTTTCCCATTCACACTCACATTTGGTGTCCAAATGGCTTAAATAAAATCATCGGACTGCCTGGTATCCGAATCCTCGACACTTGGTATACAAACTAAGACTTTTTTTGATCATTCCAACTTTCTTGCTTCTTTTAGATTCATTTTGATATTAAAAATCGGTCTCAAATAATTCATTAGGGATTAAGAAAAAAAGACTTAATGAAACCGAGGAACTAGAACTCGAACCCAATTAAATATATTTAAATTAGCAAATAATAATAATAATAATGACTACTTTAAATCAATAGATAATAGTGATTCAACTTGTATTAAATTTCATTCAATTAACGATCCCTTTCATAATATTTATTGAGGGCCGAAGGAGCTTATTCCCCTTGCTCTTTGGGCATTTGAACTCGGGCCTTCTCTCCTCTATTGGCCTTGAATTAATCATCGCCTGCAAAAACCCAGCCTATGCAACCATTAAAGCCTGTCATCTCTCACCCATCGACCCGTTACCCATTTCTTGGCTATATTCGGTGGCTTTGATTTTTCTCTTCTTTTTTCTTTAACGAATTTTTATTTCTTTCTAATTTGTCTTATGGATTTAATACTTCTAAATGTCTCATAATTTTTTTTACTAACTTTTCCTTACTTTTCTAATTCAACATAACATTTTTCCATTTATTAAATTCTAAAAAGCTACTTGTTAATCCTTCTCTTTCATTCTTACAAACTTTTGATACACATTTTGATAAAAATAAATAATTTTGCGCTCATCATGACGCATATCATGGAATTATTTTCGATTAATTATTTTGATAAAAAAAAAAATATAGGTTGAAAGTACGTTTTATTTGCCTGTATCTGACATTCGATCAGAAACATTCGCATTTAAATGAAAATCTATTTTTACTTGTCAAAAAAATATAAAAGAACTAGTCTATTTATTGAAATAAATATTTTTTATTTATTAACTTGTCAAAATCAGAATTGATACCTGTATTCAGAGCTATAGCCAGCGAGAGGCTTTTATGGGAGTCCCCCCTCCCCAAATATGAAAAAAGAAAAAATATATAGTAGTCCTAAATAAATAACATTTTTTTTAGGTCTTAAATACAAAAAAGATTTGAATTTTAGAATTTTTGCTTACCCAATTTTTAGTTTCTTAGGAATCTCAAATGATCCGAATTTAAATGGATTCTTGGACATAATTTTTTTAAATCTCTTTACTTCAGATTTAATATTTAATAAACCTTTAGTCAATCATATATTGTAGTCTATTTATCTATATCAAATGGAATAGCTATTAAAAAAAATAATAATTTAATCCAGCCGAATTCCGAATGATTTATAATTACCAATATCTAGAGGAAACGAGGGTGAATTTTTTTAAATAGATTTAAAATAAAATGTATGCGTATGTCAACCTACTAGTATCATTCATACGTAGATGTGTCACCAAAAATGAGTTTTTTATTCATGATAATTAATTAACATATTTAAATGTGTTCCATAATTATTATCATTTGTTATTTAAACGTATTCAAATTATAAATTAATTAAATTATGTGTATATATTCTACATTATTATTAATTAATTTATAATTGAATTATTTCATTACAATTTTAAATTCCCTTTGCCTTCCAGAATGAGATTATAATAGCGTAATAATTTACATAATTCTAAACTCTAAGTGAAAGCTCAAGCCCTTTCCTTAAAAAATACCCTTCTGTAAAAAAAAAAAATGAAATTCAATCTGTTTTCTTAATTGCAATTTATCATCTCCCTCTCTCTCTGAGTTATTTGATTTCTGATTCGAATATATAAATAGATGACAAATCTCCAATCATGTTCAATAAAAGATAACTCAATTTGAAAGCTCGCTTGTTTAGACATGAGTCAGACGTCAGAGAGTCTCGATGAAAAATACCAATCCGAGAAGAGCTATTTTTAATTATTTATTAAATATCTTCATTCCCTTTCCCTAATTTTTTTTTATTAAAATTTTTTATGAAGGAAAGAATTATGCCGAAATTATTTATCACTGACCTCCTTAATCTATAAATAATTGATCTAATTCCGCTCCTATTTATTTTTTTTTAGACAAATGTTAATGATAACAAGTCACACCAAATAATCCTTCTTCTATAAAAATATTTTTTTATTTCTCTTAATCCTCTTTCATTCCTTATTTGATTGATTAATTAAACAAAGCATTTTTCCTTCAATGACTTCTTTTCTAACCTCTTCTTTACTAACTGTCGTCACTAATTTATTTATTGTTTATATAGATCTACTGTATATACGGGTAATCAATTTTTGCATAGTTAATTAATTAAAATGATTTATTGACAAATAATGCGAAATTCTAGCTCTTCTAATTAACAATGTACAGTAATATTTATTAAATACAAAAACATTCTAGCTATCAAGGGTCGAGGTGGTTTTTCTTACTTGTTAGTTTAAAAATCTTACGGCATATCAAGTTTTTTCAATTAATTTTAACTATTTTTTATCAATAGAGCTCTTACCCTCATAGCACGCGATGTAGTAATGTCCGCTTTTTGGTCACAATGGGTATAGTTCTCTAAATTTATTAAAATCTAGTTCAAAAACATCCATATTCGATTTTTTTTTATCTAATTGTAAAACATTTGTTCTTTGGAAAGAAAAAATGCTGGCCCCAATATAGGAAGTAACTGCGGACACGATATTATAATTAATAATAAATTATGTATCCGCAAACGGATGTTTTTGTCTTGTGCCAGATGTTCCACAATATCTAACAAATATTATTTCATCAAATTATCACTTTCTAACTGTAGATTCTTAGCTTATTTTCTTTGACTTAAATGTGTAGTTCGAGACGGTTGTTTACTGCAGGGGCAATCGTTTGCTGCGTTCCTAAATATCTCCATTGCTGCGTTACTAAATATCTCCATTAAAAAAAAAAACGTAAAATATTTTTGATATTATAATTCGAGATGCTTAATTTAAATCATTATTAGCCCAATAAATCTTTTATATTAAATAAAAGAAAGTTATTTTTTTTTTAGGTTTTCACTAGCTAATAAACTACCGGTACTACCACTAATTTTGCATTAATTTCTATGGGCTTTTCTCATATCTCAATGAAAAATAGATATTTCTGATGCCAATAAAAACACTAGTCCATATGAAAAAATTTGGTGTGAATAATCGCACATCATACAACTTATTCGAAGGCAGACAGCCCGGCTAATAGCAATTAAATACTGTAGCTACGTGATTGATATATTCTGCAATTTTAAATATTGTATATTTTTATTTATATAAGCTTATGTATTTAAAGCATCATTTTAGGCACGAACACACTCTTTCGATTTTGGCCACCTATCCAGGAGGTTCAACAATAGCCATAGGCGGGCCGTGCAGCTGGTAAAAATAAACGTCTTGGATTGACTCTATATCAGGCCTTTTCTCTAAAAACAGACGTTAAAATTTTAAATAAACAAATGAGTGTTAAAAAGTAATGTAAAAACAATCAGCGTTAAAAAAATGCTATTCTCTAAACAAAGTTTTAACAGCAACGTTAACATGTTACTTTTATTTCAAAACTATCAAAATCATAACCTTACTTTTTAGGTTAAGGACGCCATGTTTATTTTAAACACGACGTTAAAATGTTAAAGGCACCACCTAGACATGACATTAATTTTTAACACTATTTACTAAATGGTAACGCTTTGGCTTTAAATTTTTGTTTACAGAATAGCTATTTGAGGCAAGGAAGTGATTTTGAATAGCATTTTTTAACGCTGATTGTTTTTACATTACTTTTTAACACCCATTTGTTTATTTTAAATTTTAACGTCTGTTTTTAGAGAAGAGAAATGAATATGTGTCCATAAGCATTCCTCTTATTCTTTAAAAAAGTAATAATGTATAATTCATTACTGTACTTATTATTAAATTATTATATAAAATAAAAAATATCGTTCAATAACTACTAGCCTAATATTTTTAAAAATAAAACAAAATTATTTGTTCCCTTTCATAAATTACATCTATTTCATTTCCAATTTCGGAAATAATTATCTGTTATTTATTAGGGTTCTACTAGCATGTCAATTCGTGGCTATATTTTTTTAAAAGTGAAAAGGAAGTGAATTTCCTGGTGACTATCTTGGGAGTCTTTTGTTCCCTGACCAATCCACCAACATTGATATTCAGAGTCAGAGGGTGTTTCAATTGTTTTTTTTTTCAACTGAATTCCAAACATTCATTGATTGGTGGTAGGGTAAGATAGATAAAAGAAGGGAAGCATATCCTCCTACTCCAAAAAAATAATAGCTTATCAAACTTATGTGGGATTTAAATTATAATTTTTTTTTTTATATTATTTACTAATTTTTGATTTTGTTTCTTTGTGCAGGTCTTCCAGCGGGGCTCAGCGGGGTTCTAATGGCGGAGGCGCAGGGATTCCCGGGGAAAATGGCTCGGGAATCCCTTCTGAATCCTCCACTCAAGAAAAACAACGCTCGTCGCTGCAATCACCCAGGTAAGCATGCAACTTTCCAAAATAGTAGAATTATCTTTAGAGAAGTATAAATGAGTACACAAATTCATCGGGGTAATTGAGAAAATTTGATTTAGTGAATTTTGCTTTCCTTCCAGCAACCAATTTATTCACTTCAATATATCATCGGTGAAAACTTAAATATATGACACAAAAAATCCGGTGTGACACGTGCAGAACCCAACTTTCGAATTCCAAAGAAAGGTAAGAGATTGTTGTGTGCTGTGCGACCAGTCATACCAGATTTTTGATCATAACTTCCATATTACTGTACTTATTGAGATGAAATTTTTTTTTGCAGATATATAATACCTTTTGATGTTTATTTAACAAAACTTCTCGTCGATATGTCACATTTAAAAAAAGTTGAAGTGAAAAAAAAAAATGAAAATTGACTGTTTAAAAGTATTAAGGTGATTTAGTTTCACAGGATTCGATCCCAAGACTGTGAAAAGCGATTTTCCGCTGGTCTACAGTGGGAAACTGTCGGCAATCGCTGTAAACATCGCGGATGAGCTACTTCTAGAAGTCCTTAATGAGAATAAGATCGGGCGAATACGGGGGCCATTCCAAAACAGGGATATTTTGGCTTGAAAGCCACTTCTTTCTTTCATCAAAGAGTATTATAAATTTCATCCCGATCCGTACAGTGAGCGCCACAATTAAGTCCCCACCTGAAGCTAGAGCCTTAAGTGTATGGTATAGTATTTGGTGTATAGTGAAATAATTTTAATGGCCGAAAAGGTAAAGTGTAAAATCTGGTACAGATGATTTTATTTTACCTTTTAAAATTTAAAATTATTTCACCAAATACCATATATGTCCCATATACTTAGGGCTCTAGCTATCAGGTGGGGACTCAATTGTGGCCGCTCACTGTACAGTAATATAGAATCAAACAGTTATGATCAAACAACTAAGTGGAGCTAAATCACCTTAACGCACTGTATATATTTTTCTTTTGTTCCTATATATTCCCATAATGGGGTGGAGGCGATGTACCTTTGTTCTTCGTTAATGCATTTATTATTAATATTTATATTCTAGATTAGGGGTCAGCAACCTTTTTGGGACGGCGGGGCATTTTTTTCAATATTTCCAGAGCTTGAGAGAGAGAGAATTTTTTTACTTTCTCTTACCTATGTATATATGTAGGGGAAATGCGCCTAGAATGGACCACTGCCTAGATTGGACCATGTTGGTTGTGACTGTTTGGTAGGTGGTTCAAAGCTCCTAGCGACGGGATATGGTAGTACAGGACACCATTCAGTACAGCTCCGAGTCTCATCATGTTTGGACGCATCTTCTGTGTACAAAGTGAGTTTTGTATTTTTGTGGCAGTTTCATGTTATTTTCCAAGCCTGTTACTTAGAAGCTACACCAGCATCCATACTCAAAGTTAAAACTAATTTAATATATTAATGTTACACGTATTTTTACCAATAAGAGCGACGCAAATTTATTGTGATAGCATTATTTTTGTTTTGACTGTCATACACAGAATCCAAAATTGCGCATTTGCTTAAATTGGACCACATCGGTTTGCCTAAATTGGACCACATTCGAGTGGTGGTCCAATTTAAGAAAATATTATTGAATCCCGTTTCAGATGGCGAGTCGTGGAAAATATGGACAATGGACAGAAGAAGAAATGGATAGGGCGATTACAAGTTACAGAAATGGTGACATGGGTTTAAATGCTGTAGCTAAATGTTATGGTGTGCCCAAAGCTACGTTGAAAAGGAGATTAGATGGTAAGAATTTACATGCGACGGAACACAAAAAAATTCTTGGACGCCTAAATAATTTACCGGATGAAATTGAAAATGATATAGTGGCTCATGTCCTCAAACTAGAAGAAATGTTCTTTGGGATAACACGTGCAGATTTAAAAATTCTTGCATACCAAGTAGCAGAAGAGAACTTGAACTGTCTTGAAAACCGCTTCAACAATGATAAAAAATCCGCTGGAGATAAATGCTATTACAATTTTATTGCCCTCCATCCTCAACCAAGGTTACGATCACCGGAACCAACTTCTGTTGCCAGAGCATCTGGTTTTAATAAACAAAGAGTTGGCGATTTTTTTAAGAAACTGAAATCAGTAGTAGACGAAAACAATATGGATGTATTGTCTATCTACAATATTGACGAAACTGGGCTCTCTACTGTTCACAAGCCGCAAAAGGTTCTTGCTCTTAAAGGAAAACATCAAGTTGGAGATTTATGCCTTGTTGCTATTTAATATAGACGGTCCAATTTAGGAATACACTGGTCCAACCTAGGCAAAGGCTCTCAGATTTTTCATCCTGACATAAGTTTAAAATAAGTAATTAAACTCTTTTATTTTTTATTCAAACTATTTCACGATTTGCAAATATGTATATGAATACTTTGTGCATGTATTAGTCTTTTCCAGTAAAATCCACATGTTTCTAAAATTATGTTATCAGTGATTTTAGTTAAGTGGTCCAAATAAGGCATACTTCCCCATATAGTATACTATATAGAGAGAAAGTATTGGATTCATGTCAAAAATTCGATGTCGAGATTTTGATGGATCTTGACGTTTTGAGGTCCCCTGAATCCAAAAAAGTGGTTTTCGCGACATGGTCTGTCTGTGGGTGGGTGTGTGGGTGGGTGGGGGGGGGTGGGTGTGTGTGTCTGTGTTCACTTTTAAGCATGAAGGAATTGAGCTATGAGGCTGAAATTTTATATTTAAGTTAAACAGCCCCCGGGACCGGAAAAATAAGCTTTTAATCAAAATCGGCCAAAGAGTACTAGTACTTTACTGATGTACTTTTTCAGTTTTTTTCGATTTTCTCAAAATTCGCTCTAACGATTTTGATTAAAATTCAAAAATCAATTATTTTTTAGATGCTCTTTCAAATGTATATTCTCGTTTTGCCCTCAAAATTGTTTGAAGCACACTTTACTCTTGTGCTTCATAAGAAAGATAGGAGAAATGGTTGCCATGGTAACAAAATATAAATATTTTCCCATACTTATAAATTTTACATCTGAATTCAAATATTCCCTACTGCCGGGAACTAAATACATGTCGACACAAAAAATCTGGTGTGACAAGCACAGTACACAACTTTCGATTACCGAAGGTAAGAGAAAGTTGTGTGCTGTGCGCCAGTCACACCAGATTTTTTACTTTTATTTTTCTCGTTGTTTGAAACTTTTGATGCCAAGTATCTTATTTTTCTTGATTTTAGAGAGGTCTGAATAGTCTAAAAAAAAAAAAAAATCAGACTAAGTTCACCTTTGGCAGGCCGCGCAAAAAGTTGCAAAGGGCCGCAGGTTGCCGACCCCTGTTCTAGTTGTCACAAATAATTGAAACGAAAATGTATCAATTATTTGTAATTTTCACAAAAATCTTTAAACTTATTTTATTTCGATATTATTTATTTCTTAAGTATTGTATATTGCGATATGCATGAATTTCATGGTTGAGTGAATCTCGATGAAAACATGCAGCGTGAACTCATTATCTTGAATCTATCATTATATCATTACCGGGAAATATATTACCGCCTTGATTGATAAGGATAAATAATTCTCTTTAATGGAGATTTGATTCATTTCTACCCAAAATATTTCAAAAATTTTTTATTTTCAACAACTATAATTTTTTATTTATTATTTTTATTTGACTATTATTGGCGTCTCAAACATCCATGGCCGTAACTAGGGGGTGACCCTCCCCCAGAAAGTTACCTGCCCCAAGAAAAATTGAGAAAGTATAGGGCTTTCCTCGGAGGATAACTGATCCCATGGGCCCCTCTCCAGCCAAATTCTCTAGTTATGCCCATGCAAACATCCTGCGTTTATAATTAAAACAGCTTTCTCTATTTTTATTAATCAAATCAGCAATGCTTTTCAACCTATCATCACTGCAAAAATAAACTTCCTCTCTAGTAATGGCTCTTCTAAATCTATTTTTCCGGCCATATTATAAAATATTAAAGTGAAATAAAAACTTAGATTAAAATACACGTGTTTTTTTTTCTTTATCAAAAGACCAAGCATTAGCAGGAGTTAATTAAGATATCCAATTAATTCACAATGATTTTTTTTTTTTGTTTTAGACAAGTGCACCCATTGAGCGAGGAAAAAACCCATTTGGTTGCTTATGAAAACAATCGTAAGTCGGCGCCACCATCCTGTGCGCTCACGACGCCACCTACGCCCCCATATCCCTTAACGCCAAATATCTGCGTCGAAGGGGGTCGTATTGAGTTCATCAAAACGCCACTAGAACCCGCCACTGGTCTCGTTCCAGCAACATCACCCTCACCCCAGCCTCCCCAACCCTTAGTGGTTGCAAGTGCCACCCCCGTTACGCCTGGGGCGCAACCACCCGCCGTTACAACTGTCACCCGAGCAGCACAGACGCAACAATCGGATGACGAGGAACAGGAGAAAGGCGACATCGCCAAGGTAATCTCAACAACCAATCTCATATTTTAACAATTAAAATTATTCTTTAAAACTCGATATGACATTCTTTTTGAAATAAGTATAAATGTATAAATGGAATAAGTTTTAGGTTTTAATAATGTATTTTATTATTAACCTATTATTCATTTTCTTATTGGAAATCCTAACTTATTTGAAAACAAAAATTGAATCAAAGACAAAGATCCTCTTAAATTTTGACCTCACTAGTACTTTAAATAACCATGATTATAATCAAATATGGAAAATAAGCACAAGCCTCTATTAGTAAATTAATCTTAATTATACATAGATCGTCTAAGACCCTTAAAAAAACAATAATTAATCTTTGTGACATTAATTCCCTTACTAATTACTATTATTTAAGCCTCTTGAAATTCACTGACATATCTTTGATTAAATAATTCTTGTTATTAAAAGCAAATTTATTTGAGTGATATTCCGGCTTTGCTTTAGGATGTTATTTTCGAAGATGAATGGTAAATTCTTTTAGATATAGTCAAAAAACAGTTTTCTTCATTGTTTGAGATCGTGTCACCTTGATAGTAAACAGCACCCAAATTGGGTGGGGGAGTAATCTCAATTTTCTTCTTCTATTGATATTTGATCGTTTTATTATCTTCTGTTTACCGTTAAGGCAGCTACACTCGTAACTGCAATTGTGAAGCATGCACGTGCAATCTTTTTGTACAAGCAAACTGTAGCGTCTGTAGGAGAATTTTGCGCAAGCATTTTAATTGTGCAAGCCGCTTGATGCTCTATTTAATTTAATAATGCAGAAGCATATTTGCACAAGCAAAACTCTCCGCCATTTTATAGAAGTCTTGACATTTGAAATTTATTATTTAAAATTTAAATATTAATATTTCGAGTTTGACATTTTAGGTTAATTTTCGGCATAAGCTGTTTTTTGCACAAGCATGCTTGTGCCGTGTCGTGCCTAAGTGAATTTGTACATGCTGGTACAAAAAAATTGCGCATTCATGGTTGTCAAGTTTGCAGTTACGTGTGTAGTCGCTTTTAATTCAAGTCCTTCTGAATTTGGGGACTTTCTTTTTATATACTTCGGGGATGTATTGTATTTGTTGATTATGACTAGAGCCCGGATTCCTATGCAATTGCATATTCTATTTGCTAATAGGTACGTCACTGAAAAACCAAATTTCTATCCGAATCATGCCCCTTGGAGCTAGGGTTCAAATTCTATATTGCATATTTTTGCATATTTGGTCAATATTGCATAAAGTTGCATATTTAAGACTTTTTTGGATATTTTAAATTTTTTTTCAGTAAAAGTTTCCTTTTATTTTAATTTTTTAATTTTTTTTTTTTTAAACACCGAAGCAAGGACGGATCCAGAGGTGTTTCTCGGGGGGGTAATCTGGTGTGATCGTCGCACAGCACACAATTTTTTCTTAATTTCGGTAATTTAAAGGCGCATTCTGTACTTGTTTGCCAGAATATAAATACAAATCAAATTTTTAAGTATTCATTTTTAAAATTTTACATTAAATAAATTTTTTTTCGGGAAAAAAGTATTTTTTTCAAATCTCGGGGGGGGGGGTAATTAACCCCTTTTACCCCCCCCCCCCCCCTTGTATCCGCCCTTGGTTCGAAGTCAAATTAATTAAAGAAAAAAAATGCCAAAACAGGGGTCCTCGTTTGCTTCAAAAATTTCGCAATGGATTGCTCCCTGTTTTTTTTTTTTTTTTTATCATTTTCTTCCAAAAATAAAACACCATTATTTTTACATCAGTAGAAATCATGATTTACCCTGAATTGGAAGCCATTTACTTAATATTTTTGCCATAAATATATTGCATATTTGGCTGCATATTTTAATACTTTTACTGCATATTATATGGCATATTTAGCGGTTTTTGCTGCATAAAAATCCGGGCTCTAATTATGACTAGATAATTTAATTAATATTCTATACTTAATTCAAGTTTGTTAAATCATTCTCCCTGAAACAATCAGATTCAATTAATTCCATCCATTAAACCTTTCTACTCTTTTTTGATTCCAAATTAAATAGTCACCAATAAAGGTATAGCCTACCTTTTTTTTATTCGTATTTTTACATTTTTTTTATAACGAATTGACTCGTTGAATATTTATTTTCAATCACCGAACTGAATAGGATTGCTCCAAGTCAGCAGACATTTTTATTTGAATGGTTGCTAAAGCAAATAGAACGAATCACTTCCCTTCTTCCCAAGAGTTTATAGTCTCTGTTGTCCGGAACGTCAACGTTAACGTCGATGTCAACGTTGAACATCTCCTTATTTTTTACCTTCCTCATAGGATACCACCGTCAGCAAAGAATTGCCACGATGATATTTGTTCAATTCTAACGCTCCCTCTCTTAAGGCCACTTGTATGTACACGATGCGTGACTTTGCACACACATACATACATTTAAGAGTTTCCTGTAGTTGGTACCGTGTTTGCTCTTTTAATCAATGTGCACAGATGTCGCCCCAAAATGACTCTACATCATCACATCTTTTTATTTGATTAGTTGAGGGTCAAATAATTATTTTTTAATTCTTTTTTTTATGAAAGAAAAGGGTTGAGTCAAGGGATGTTGCTGTAGTTGTTAAAAAAAATATTTTAAGGTTATTTAATTTAAAATTATTTAGCCTTTATATAAATTTTAACTCTGATTCGTACATACTATAGCCATATTGAAATACACACTTACAGGTTTAGATCTTTTTAGAGCTGTTAGTATTTTTATATCCCAATTAATATTACAATGAAAGAAATTCGTTCGATTACGCTTGTTATAACACAAATATCGAATGTCAATCAATCTTTCTAAATATTAACAATTGAAAATGCATCCAGTTCTAAAGAGCTTCCTTCCATACTTGCTTATTTAATTGTTAGCCAATGTAATTTAATTACGGGATTTCGTAGATTTAAACAGGTAATCGTTGGCTCTATTTGAAATATTTAAATGAGATAAATTAAGTTAAAATAAAAGATTAAATCTTTAATAAAAAATCTGGTGTGACTGGCGCACAGCACACAACTTTCTCTTACCTTCGGTAATCGAAAGTCGTGTTCTGTGCTTGTCACACCAGATTTTTTGTGCCGACATGTATTTAGTTTCCGACAGTACGGTACATTCGATTTTCAAGATGTAAAATTTATAAGTATGGCAAAATATTTATATTTTGTTACCATGGCAACCATTTCTCCCTATCTTTTCTATGGAGTACAAGAGTAAAGTGGTCTTCAGAAGATTTCAATCACAAAATGAGAATATACATTTTAAAGAGAATCTAAAAAATAATTGATTTTTGAATTTAAAAAAAAATCGTTGGAGCAAATTTAGAGAAAATCGAAAAAAACTGAAAAAGTGCATCAGTAAAGTACTAGTACTCTTTGGCCAATTTTGTTCAAAAGCTTCCTGTCACGTCCCATGGGAGTGCCTAACTTAAATATAAAATTTCAACCTCCTAGCTCTTTTCGTTCTTGAGATATTTTGTTCACAGACACACACACAGACACACAGACAGACAGACCATGTCGCGAAAACCACTTTTTTGGATTCAGGGGACCTCAAAACGTGAAGATCCATCAAAATCTCGACATCGAATTTTTGACATGAATCCAATACTTCTCTCTCTATATATATTAACATATATATATAGAGGTAAGAGAAAGTAAAAAATACATTGAAACATATAACCTGTGTTTTTATCTTAATTTAACTCTAAACTTTATTTGAATAAAAATTTAAAGTAAATATATATTCAAAGAGAGACTAGGTTATATGTTTCAAAATATAAAAAATATAGTTTATAATTAATAAATATTTTGAAACATATAACCTAGTGTATAATTTTATTTTTTATTTTAATTTACAAAATGTTTTAACGAAAGCCTACGGTCGAAATTTTGTAGAGCTCACATCTCTTTTGAAATCTTGTAATTTTATCCTCGGATAAATTCCAAAAGGAGAAGTTTTGGACAAAATTTCGTTGCCCATCTTCAGTCCTTATAGACTTATAATCTAATAATTAGATTGTGCCGCATCAGCAATAAAAACTTTGTGCCTAATTTGATCTATAAGCCTGCAAGGACTAAAGAAGGACAAATAAATTTTGCACGAAACGTCTCCTTTCGGCATTTGTCATTCAAAGGCTTTCTTTATTCGCTGCTCCCGTACTTGCCTCTTTTCCAACTCGTAATCTACTATTTTGTGCGGATTAAAAAAAAAAATTATTTTGGAGTAGGATATATTTTTAATTCCACAAACTCTGAAAAAGAACTAATTTACCGTAACATATAATTTTCCCGTGCTTTTTGAAGTGGCGAGTTAATAATATAAAACTAACCATTTCCACAAATGACCCCGAATTTATTTTGCCCTTATATTTCCCACCCTTTTTTTTTCTACAATCATTTTCATGGATTAGGAATTTTTAAATTTTCAAATTTCTCTCAATAATGAGATTTTTTTGTATATTTTTACAATACAACAAAAAAATATATTTCTCTCTTTGTTATATTTCCTATAGAGTTTATTAGGCTCTACACTGTGTAGTTAAACAAACGATCTCAAAAATACTAAAATGCAGCAGGGTGAAATCGAAAGATTCTTCCTGTTTCCATTAACCACCTTGCTATTAGGGCAGTTTACAAAAGGGTTCTCGGAATTGTTGATTACTGAAGGGCATATCCTCTTCTGCCTGTGCTTTTGGGAGGGTTTAGCCTTTATTACCAAAAGGGTAAACTCTAGAATTTTTCAATTCTTTATTTTACAAAGATACAACTCGTATTGGAATAATGATTAAAGAACGAAAAAGTCATCCCCATTGATCAGAATGATCTAATCTATTTGAAGTTGTCGAATACCCTCATGATGCTGGCGGTGAAAGCTTGTCTCGATTTATCTTATTTTATCTCACATAAGAGGACTCTATTCTTGCAATTAAAACATTTAACGACACACTCAAAGATATAAAATTCTTACATTTGTATTCGTAGTCGCCACTCAGCAACCCTAGCCACTACATACGCATGGAATTAATTTGTTTGGTACGATGGTGAATTTCTGGCCAATAAAGTTTAGATGAGCGCTTGTAACCCTTGCATTGAAGTGAGGGTCGTGCTCCCTTTTCGGTCCCATGTACCGGAAGTCAGCCCCGAGGCACAACAAATCTCATTTCCGGACGTGGCAACTCGATCCTCGAGACCCATATCGGGTGGCGTCTAATCTTCGTGTGCTAGCAACTCCACTCAATATGGAACAATGAGTGAAAGCTCTTGAGGGTAGTCTTCTATTTAAAAAAAAACTGCAAATTGATTTAAATAGAATTTTATTTAAACCGGGATTATTTTTAAAATATTCATTTAAATTTTAGTTCCTCCAGATCAAAATTAATTTAAATTTAGAAAAATAATAATAACCCACTCATGAATTCAATCAAAGAATTAAAATGTTATTTATATTTTTTTGATTTGCGATTAAGAGAAGTCAAGTTATGTAAAAACCTCTTTATAATAAAATTTTCATCTACAGTATTCAGTAAGTTATAGAAACTTAGGCTCTTTCATTGAATGATAGCTCTCCCTCACATATCAATTAAGTATTAAGTATTAAGTAAGCAAATTTTTGACTATTTTACACCTTCGTCTCCCGCCAGCAATGATAAACAAACGTAAACAAAAGTTTTTTTTTTTTTTTAATTTTGCTTTTTCGGCAATTGATGCCATTTAGGGGTTTGAATACATTGCTTATAGTCTGCTTATTTAATTTTTTAATATAGTCTACCAATGGCTATCAAGAGACGTCCCACACGCTGGTTCCGTGAGGTCACCCTCTCGAGATTTCGGCGGAAAGAAAATTCAACTCTTTCGCTTGCATAAATATTTTTTTCGATCACTCTTTTTTATTTAAAATGCTTACATCAGCAGCTGTTTAAACCTCCTTCCCATCAAAATACCTGATGGCCACCTTACATTTTCTGTTATTTATTTTCATTAATGTAATTGAGGCTTACCTTTAAGATATAAAAGAAGTATTTTCCATTTGAACTGTATAGGCCCACCTACATATTTGATTTCTTGTTCTTGGTCTTCTCCCACCATAGCTGAGCCAGCATAGGCTAATTATATTTGTGAAGAAATAAGAATAATTTTGGAAATTAAGGTTGTAAGAAATGAATATTATTTGCAAAAAATCATAAATCGTTTATGCATTTTATATATCTGAAAATAAAATTAGGCTCTTCCTTTTAAATTATAATAAATTTTTGAATGTTTATAAAAACCTTAATTTTTAAAATATCTCTTTAAATAAGAATTAAGTATATATTTAATGTAGGATTTTTAAAAGTAGGCCTACATTTTTACTCACTACAAAAATAAAAATACAATGTATTAATTATTTCTTTTCTGTGAATTGTTCTACGTGCAAGTTTGTTTGTTTTGATCTTGTCCTTAAGTTATTATTCCAAGTGGCAAGTGTCAGTCAGAATTCTTCCCTTGTGTTCCTAGGTCCTTGGTTTTCTTCTTGACACCCTTGGCTTCTTGCGCCCTTCGCTAATCGTCCTCCTGCAGCTGTCAGGGGTGCATATGGGAAAAAAACTCCCCCTCATTGCCCTCAGAAAGGATAGAAATTGATGACATTTGATAGCTGATGCGGGTTTCATTAACTTATATTTCCCTTTCACTAATTACTTAATTTCAGCTTGATCCAGGAATTATCGTTAATTTTTATCGATAAAGATAACTATAGTCAGGGCCGGATCTAGGGGGGGGGGCAGTGGGTGCACGTGCCCCGGGCGGCAGATATCAGGGGGCGGCAAATTTTGCGTCTCTAAAAAAAAGGTAAAATATTTTTTCGGACGGGAAAATTTGGTTCCGCGAAAAAAAAAAAAAATTCGCAGAAAAATTTTTGAGATCAGGGAAAATTTTAAGGAGGGGGGCGGCAAATTAAATTTTGCCCCCCCCCCTAAAAAATCTCCTAGTTCCGGCCCTGACTATAGTTTATTTCAAGCATTTAAAATACACAGAGCCTATGGAAATTTTGAATCAATTGACTTTTTTACTTTTTTTTTTTTTTACATATAAAATGCAAGTGGTCAAGTTTGAAACTAAGGTGCTATGGGAAACTAAATATATCTCAACACAAAAAATCTGGTGTGACCAGCACGGTGCGCAACTTTCTCTTACCGAAGGGTAAGAGAAACTTGTGTACTCTGCGTCAGTCACATCAGATTTTTACTTTTTTGCATTCAGGGAACCTCAAAACGTGTATATCCATCAGAATCTCGACATCGAATTTTTCACATGAATCCAATACTTAATAAAAATGTTCAACAATGTCCTTCAAGCAGTTTGCCTCTGATTGTTGGGTTGGTATCCGGGGTGGGCGGGCGATGGCAGCACGGGCGCGTGGTGCACGCCATCATTGATCTGTGTGAGCACCCCCACCCCGGTCCGGAGCCAGGCAGCGTGCTCCCACCCCTACAGGGGGTGCAAGTTGACAGCATGCGAACCACGGGGCTTTAGTCTGGCAGCAGATCTCGACGAGGAAACTTGCTCTCACCCCTTGGACGACTCCCATCGAAGCAACCCTTAACGCCTCTCGCGTCTCTCGCGCACATCCCCTAGCAGATAGCTTCTCCTCCCCCCCGGGTTCGGCACTCCAACACGTGGCCTCTGCCTTCGCTCGACAACAACACCTGTCTCTCAACTGTCAGCTCACCGCCGGCTGCTTGTTATGTGTAAGACGCCAATTTGCATACGTCTGCTCTCTTCTTCCTGCTTGCCTTGCCATGCGAATCCAAATTCCTCTATTAAATAATTCAACTTTGACAACTTAAAGATATTTCTATTTACAAGACATTAAAATAGAATCATTCTCACTTTTTATATTTATTTCACTTAAGGGTGTTTTCTCTTCACGTAAAAAAAGAAAATCTTTTTCCATAATAATATCAGATATTTTATTATTACATATCGAAGCATCTGGATTTCTATTATTAATTAAATTAATCTATAATGTCCTTTTTTCGGACATTTATTACCTTCATAGCATATGTGCTCTGTCCTTTAAAAAAACACTTTCTCCCTCGCCGCTTTTTATTTACTAATTATCTAACACATCATTTATTGATTATTAGTAAATATTCCATGGATACATGTAGAAATTCAAATTTTAATATGTTATGATTCTCATTGTAAAGTGATTAGCTCATCGAAATTGTTCTCTTTTTTATAAATCAAATTCAGATAAACAATTATAAATTAGTTGTTTATACTATTTACTGTTCATGTTTGGATATTCTTCTTCCTGCTTGGCTGCAATAAATTTACTTTTTTTTATCTTCAATATTTATATTCTACTATAATTAATTTATAATACATTTTTAATTCAATATTATTTTTACTTTAATTGAATTACTATTATAAAATTATTCAATACCATTATACTGTATCAATTATACAATTAAAAAATATTCCATTTCATAATCATTCAAATATTTTTTTAATAGAAAAAAATATATGAAAACTCTTTTTTTGACACTTATATGTCGAAAAAAATCCAAAGACCTATTATTTACAAATATATTTATTTCTATTGAACTATATAGAATCTTTTACCTTAGTAATTAAATTAATATCAATTTTACGGCATTATGTAAATTTGCTCTTTTTTATTTATTATTAGGCCTATTACTTGGTGTCACACTCAAAATTTATTATATTACTGCAAGGGTGACCTAAATAGACTTTGAAATGTCAGCTCTAGATTAAAATAAATATCAAAGAAATAAAAAAAAATAATATAATAACACTTTTTTTTAAGGGTCGGCATCTTCGCCATACCTTTAGAATTTTATAGCACTTTGCCTTCGTTCCATTATAATAGGTGTTGATCTACCAGTTGTATAAAAATATAATTATTTGAGATACATAATCTTGGACATGATGACACCGAAATATTTGACTGCTCAATTATTATTATTATTCAACAAGACATGTGAGTGTTTTTTTATTGGCGAGGCCAAACATCCCATGGCCCACGGGAATCTATGCCCCGGAAAGGCGGAGATCCTGGGTTCGATTCCCGGGGGCCATGGGATGATTTGGCCTCGCCAATAAAAAACACTCACATGTCTTGTTGAATATATCCATGACTTGTTTAGTCCGAATCGAGGTATTTTGAATACTATTATCTTATTCAAATATATAGATCTCGAAAAATATTTAACTATTATTATTATATTTACGTATTTGATTATTTTTATTTCTTAATTTATGAAAGCATTTCGTTTTTGTCTCGTTATCTACACTGGGAAACAATATCTATATACAATTATAATAGGCCTATTAAAAAAAATATTCAATTTTTCTAATTTATATTTATTTATTAAAAACAATTAAAATCTTTTGTTCCTAAATAACACTTGTTATTACCATTCATTTATTATTATGTCGCATTTAAAACAATAACGCACCAGTTAATTTTATTTGCCATTATCGTTTTTATGGCTATAAAATTTTAATTGTTCATGTTGGCTGTATATGTAGCACCATAGATATGTTTTTGGTTCGCCATTCAACTTATCGCGCCAGTACCAGTATTCAATCAAAATGTAATCAGGCAAATGGTATAATCGTTTAATTCACAACTAATAGAACCAACGTTGGATAAATAGGGCTTGAGTAATTCGTAGTTCCCTGATTGTCTTTCTTCACGATGGCCTGGCTTTAATTAAAACACACACAAGGGCTTCTTTTCTTCTCTTGTGACCCTTTTGTGTGACCTCAGCAGAAAGATTTGTTCGAGCGACGTAAGCAAATTTCTTTCTATTTTTTCCCCCTCGATATCAATATCTCTTAAGTGAATCTTATTAAAATAAAAAAGTAAAAATTATTTTTTATTTTGTCTTGCCTTTTTATTGGTAATAGCTATTAATCTTAGGAACAAAAATCTTGTTTCAATAACATTTATATAGGAATTTGCTAATTATTATTAAATCTCAGGTGTTGCATTTAAATTTCACCCAAATCGTCAATTCCTAAGGAATGTTTTAGCGAACTTAACATTCACAAACCAACATTAATCCATATAACTTATGTTCGTTTCTCGTCGCCTCCATGACTATTCTAGTTTTAGAAAATGATACTTTGCAATGCTCTTTTTATTTTTTACACCATTTGAGTGTACCAGGTATGAACTTTACATTTTCAGTATAATTTTCAATTATTAATCCAATTTAAATTAAGAAGTTGTTGATAACTGGGAAAGGTGTCAGTTCTATAAAAAAAAAAAAACTCAATAATAGGAGGATTCGGCTTTAATAGAATAAGGCCATCTTCACTCACTTCATTGGGAATACAACTAAAAGTCAGTATTTGAATTTTTCACATTTGAGAAGCTTTAATTAATAATTTATTAATCAATTTCGAAGATCTATTATATTTTTGGAATAACGAAATATGTTTGAATTTAACTGGAATTATTTTAGCTCTTAAAGACGTAATTCAGGAGAATTTTATAATTTAAAGGCTCTCTAACATGCTGAGAACTCAAATCACCTATCTCAGCATACTTCTATGCTGTTTTTTTTTCGACGCACATTCCTTTGCCCTTCACCTCAAAAATAAACTTTGTTTTTAGGGTATCCTAAAATTGTGACATATTTATTTTAGAATAGGCTATTTGGCAGAGTAACTTAAATATTCATAAAAATAATAAAAGAGAAAAAATCAATCAATTAGAAATCATTTTTTAATATTACTTTTAAATTATTATTAATACAAGAAAATTGAATTTTTTTAACGAATAGATATTTCTTTTTTTTGATTTGATAAATCTTTAATAATACCTACCTTTATATAAAAAAATGGACTTTTTTATATTTACACTGATTTAATGGTTAAGACAAATGGCCATTAGCTTTTCTTTCCCTCTCTACTAAACACTAAGTAGGTAAACCTCGTTGGTTGATGTTTTCTGTACTTTTTTTGTTGAATGCATTTGAGGTAATGTTAGAATTACTTAGAGCGAATCTCTAAATCATTTGTAATTGTGGTTTCATTTAGCGGAGGGCTATAACTATGCTATTGAGGTGAGGCGAGGGACGAAAAAACACTTTCTCCTTTATATATGAATTTAACGTCCCAAATTTAAACATAAATTTTAACCACAATTCTCGGGGAAATTAAATTCCGCTATTATAATTAAAATTTGTACATTCATTTAAATCTTTCATTTAATCCGTTTAAGATTATTTTCAAACATTTTATTTCTTATCCATGTTTACGCAGTTAATAAAAAAGACTTAATGCAAGTGTCAATCGCCCCGAAGTTTTAACCAAGAGCGGATCCAGAGAAGTTTCTCGGAAGGGGGAGGAAGGGGGGTAATCTGGTGTGACTGGTCGCACACCACACAATTTTTTCTTATTTCCGGTAATTTAAAGGTGCATTCTGTACTTGTTTACCAGTATATAAATTTTCAAGTATTAATTTGTAAAATTTTATATTAAAAATAAAATTTAATTCCCAAAATAAATATTTTTCTCGGGGGGAGGGGGTAATTACCATCTTTACCCCCTCCCCCTTGTATCCGCCCTTGGCTTTAACCGCTTTTTTAGCCCCCGGGTGTGGCGTAGTAGGTGCCTACCATCTATACCAAACGTCGCGGGTTCGGACCCAGGCAGTCCGATGATTTTATTTAAGCCATTTGGATACCAGATGGTTTAAATAGAAATGCCTGACCCCACAATAGATTAATACATATTACAACGGTTATCGTCAAAGTCTTAAATGGCCTAAGTTGCCGAAAAGACAGTGAGAATGTGTGTGTGAGTGTGAGTGTGAATGAGAAAAAAGTGTAAATGTTTTTTTGAATTAAAAAAAAAAAAAAAAAAAAAAAAACCGCTTTTTTAGAGCAAATCAAGATATTAAATCTTTTTTAGAAATTTACAAATGAACATATATGAACTCTTTAGAGAAGTTCTGAACCAAATATTGGAAAATTTGTTAGTTAACAGTTTATAATTTAGATTGCTTGCTATACACTCGACGCCACAATTGCCTGATATGCTCGAGAGTAGAGCCTTGAACTTAGGCAACCAGCCTTCTGAAGTATTATCTTAAAAGTAGCTTTTACACTTAAATTGTAGACTATTAAAAAAAAAGATGATTTATTTATTTTAAAAATATTAGTTTGGCGACTAAGCTCAAGACTCCACTCTTTAACACTTGTGGCGTCGACTGTACACTCCAGTTAATTATTAATAATTTCAAATAATACAAAACTTGTTGCGAAATTTCTAATAAAAATCCATGTCAATGAAGAATAGAAATGGCTGTGGTGATGATTGATAAGGAGCTCAATGAGGAAAGGCACCCAGCATAAATAAAAACTTTTATATTATTTCATCGACGTTTCGAAAGCTCGTCGCTTCCATCTTCAGGACGAAATAATTGTTGAAATTGAGATGGAGAACATTATAAAGTACACACAACAAATGTTCATAAAATGTATGTTGTGCATAATATTTAACAAATATTTAACAATTGTATGATCTTATATTATATAGGCTGTCCAGGTGAGTAACAGTCTCAAAACGCCGACCAAGATAGACTGAGTCTATCTTGGTCGGCGTTTTGAGACTGTTACTCACCTGGACAGCCTATATAATATAAGATCATACAATTGTTAAATATTTGTTAAATATTATGCACAACATACATTTTATGAACATTTGTTGTGTGTACTTTATAATGTTCTCCATCTCAATTTCGACAATTATTTCGTCCTGAAGATGGAAGCGAGAGCTTCCGAAACGTCGATGAAATATAAAAGTTTTTATTTATGCTGGCTGCCTTTCCTCATTGAGCTCCTTATTAAAAATCCATGTCTTTATTTTCTCAATTGCTAATTTTGTTCCAGAATTTTTTATCTGAGTCTGAATTCTTTGAAAAGTCTTCATCTCACTTTTTTGTCCAGAGAAAACTTATTTCAAACATCTTGTGTAAAATACGTCAAAGACACACATAAATGTCTTAACTTAAAATATTATATCGACAACTCATTTGTTTTCTTGGTTAACAGCAAGTGCCTGTTTTTTCCACTCAAGATTAAATTTTTTTTTTCTTTTCGCTATTATAGTCATATTTCAATCAAATTGATGCAAAAACAAAGATCGAAATATAATTCAATAACATAACAAATGTTTATTCGGTGTATACATTCAAACATAGAAATTAATCGCTGTCAATTTCCTAGCTAATTGGCAATCGGTAGCAGAGCGATAGATGTATTGATTGTCGACGATTGCGATTGCGATGTGAATTGGGTTGGGATGATGATTATGCCACCGGCATAAAGCGGAAGTGGCCATCTGCGGCGGATGCCAAGTCGCTGGTTGGTCCAGCGGCCATCATCAATGATTGACGCAGCGGATTCGCATCCATCATCATCCTCTCCCGGGTCAATCTCGGGTCGCATTCACTGGTTTTAGCCCAGATGTCACGGCTTTTAGACCGAGATATTACTCTCCCCCTCAGCGGGGGCATTTCTAACCCTCTCCCGGGGGATCACTCGGAAAAAGTTTCGTCATGCAATTTCTGAAAACTTATATATGTAAAATTCCATTTCGCTTTCAAATACGCATAGAGTTAGAAAAATATGTGAAAACTGACTACTGACTGCTTGACTGGTGACAAAACTTTGTTTAACTAATACGTATAGTACAACTTTTCAAATATATACAAGAAAAAATAAAAGCTATATCATATTTTCCTTTCTTCCTCGTAAATTCTCGGCATTTCTTCCGCTTTTGCGAGAACAAGATGCGAAATAAATTTTTTCTATTAGTACGCATATTATATGAAACTACTCTCAAATAAGTTTTAAATAAAATTTCAATACATAAAAAATCAAATCACTGTTTTCACTTGTCTCAAGTGGTCAAAAGCAAACACCAGATTTTTTAATATTGCTATTTTA